>CANYBF012189669.1:0-33040 GCA_948192965.1 Dalechampia spathulata
TAAATTCAACATTCCACTCAATCTAATAGAACGAACATTATATGGTAAATCAAAGAAGAGTATCTTAGAAACATAAATAGCTTACACTTTAAATGATATCCAAAAGCACCTGATAAGCATGGGTAAAGATGTGAAAAGTTATTATTTGTCTATAAAAGAAAGTCACCAGCTTAGCTAAATAGAGATTAATAATATAGAGATTGCAGAGGAGATAGCAGTGTAAATGCCGCAAGAAGATATTGATGTAGTGTTAAAGCTTAATTTGGAATAAAAATATGTATATACGATGATAATGAATAGACTAAACTAAGATTAAAAGAAAACATAGCTCTAGCAATAGTAATTTCAGGTGTAACAACATCAATAATGCCAGGAGGAAGGACAACATACTCTAGATTCAACATTCCACTCAATCTAATAGAACGAACATTATATGGTAAATCAAAGAAGAGTGTCTTAGCAATGTTGTTATGCAAAGCCAATATGATCATACGAGATTAAGTACCAATGACCAAGAAATATGTGGTGGAGACAATTGATAGAATGCTTAGAGATATAATGAACAATAATAATCCATTCAATGGAAAAGTGATAGTATTTGGAGGTGACTTTAGATAGGTATTGTTAGTGGTCCCCAAAGGAATAAGGTAAGAAACAGATCATGCAAGTCTAGTAACATCATATCTTTGGAATAAAATGAAAGTGCTCAAATTGACAAATATCATGCAACCTAGATCAAACATAACCTTTAGTAATTTCTTACAAAGAGTGGGTGATGGGGAAGAGGCTGCAACTCATGATGGAAACATAGTTATACTAGATGAAATGATGGTATAAAATGATAGAAAAGATTTATGCGAGAAGACATTGATATAAAATATGTTTCCTAATTTTGTTGAGAACTTAATATCATTAAAATACATGATAAATTGTGTAATATCGACAACAAATAATGAATACGTGGATAAATTGAATCAGATGATGATAAATATGTTCCAGGAAAAGACTCAAATGTACCTTAGCTATGACTATACAGTTGATGATGTCAACACTAATTATCAAGAAGAATTTCTAAATAGCTTGCAACTGAATGGAATCCCATGACATAGACTATAGTTGAAATTTAATTGTCCAATAATACTTTTAAGGAATTTGGATGCATTGAATGGATTGTGTAATGGAACTCGAATGGTGTGCAGAATATTTGAAAAAAATGTCATACATACTAAAATAATAGCTGGGTAACATGCTGATAGATAAATATTACTACCAAGAATACCATTGAATCCACCAAAAAGTGAAAGATATCTGTTCTAATTCAAAAAGAAGCAATTTCTAGTGCAATTATGTTTTGTAATGACTATAAACAAGGCATAAGAATAAACAATACAAAATGGAGGAGTATACTTGCTCGAAAATGTTATTTTCACATGGAACTAATATACATAAAAAATGTAGTCTACAAATAGATCTTGTTATCAAATAGATAAATAAATATTTACTCTTATTTTTTGTAAATAAATGGATGAAAACATTGTATAAACAACATTTTAAATAAATACATAATACTTAAATATCAAATATTAATTTAAAATTATATAAAATATTACAATGGTAAAAATTTTTAAAAATAAAAATAAAATTATTATAAAATGATGGGTCAAAAAAACATATTAACGTGTAACACACGTTATGAAACTCTAGTTATTGTAATATTAGTAAACAATATTTGAAATTTTTTAATTTTTTAATTTAAAATAAATAATTAAATTTTTATTTTATGAAAAGTTATAATATGGATAAACCTTAATAATTCATTTTAAACTGAATTTCTTTAATATTATTGTTGGACCTTGAGGTCCTTAATCTTAGTTTTGATATTAACAAACTTTGTTTACAGGGAAATTGTTGAACCTTGGGGCTTTTTAATCTTGATTTTGAATGATTTTAGCTTGGTACGTGCGTACTTGTTAAGATACTTGTACCATTTGGTTTCCTAGGTTGTACGAGCATACAAGAAGGTCATACGGGGTTGTAAATTTGGTAAAAGGTTTGGTACAGGCGTACCACTTGATGGTACGACCGTACGAATACTATTGACTTATTTTAGGGTTAATTTTATGGTATCATAGGGGTACGTGAACATGTACAACCATACGACTCCAAATATGTATTTTCAGCATTTTTTAAAAATATTACAAAATGACTCTTTTTTGCATTGATATGAGCAAAAAATAGTTTATATAAGTATGGATTAACCTCATTGAAGATAAGAAATCAATCTTTGATCATCAATTTCTTTATTAAAAATATTCTTATGTGATTTATGTATTTTTTTTTATTTATTGAGTTGTAAATCCTTTTAAAAAGGTTTCCAATCCTTGTTATTTTCTCTTAGGTTATGTTTTGAGAAATAGGAAGAGATTATGATTGAGTAAGGTTTAGTGTAAGTCTTTGAAAAATACTTGGTGTAAAGGTTTAATGTGAGTTTTGAGAAAACACTTAAGTATTACTAGAATGGTGATTCTAGTATTGTAATCTTTATTGAAAGATTAGTGAAAAATTAAGTTTTTTGCTTGGATAAATAGATATAGATATTTATTGATTGAATCACTATAAATTTTTTGTGTTCATTTTCTCATATCTATAATTTTTCTAATGCCTCCTTACTTGAGATTTTAATTATGTATTATAAGCTATAAGAATTTTGAGAGGATATTAATTTCATAAATAATAATCTACTTAAAATATAAAATGAAGTTGTCCATTTCATTTGAATATTATTCTCTTTTATAATTTCAATTATGTATTATATAAGCTATAAGAATTTTGAGAGGATATTAATTTCATAAACAATAATCTATTTAAAATATAAATATTATTCTCTTATAATTATTCAACTTTAGAAAATGTTGATAATTCAATTATTAAATATTTGATATAAACATTAATGAGTTGGAGAATATTGAAAAAACATTAAAGAGTGCGGGGGAGGAGAAATGCTGAATTAGATTGAAAGTTCAAACTTCTCTTTCATCATCAACTCCATTAATATATTGATTTCTCAAGTCAACCCACAACCTCTCCGCACACCATTAAATTGCTTTGCTTGGTAACTTGGAATTCAGATATCTGCTCTCCTACGCCAATGCAACCGTATTCATTTATATATATAAATTCCCCCCCAATTTACAAATTATATAAAATAAATTACATTTTAATTTGTTATTTATTAAAAATATATAATTTAAAAATTTTAATTGTATTTTTTAATAAAATAAAATAAATCATATTCTATCCTGAATAAAAATAAATAAATTTATGAGAATTGAATTACGTTAAGAAAATTTAAAATTTCATAAATTATTTTAATTTTTTAACAATCATGATAAATAATCTCTTACTCTACCAAGCATGGATTCCGATAAAAGATTTGATAAATATAGACAAATTGAATTTTAAAGAAAAAAAAAAGAATTGAGCTATGAAAAGAAGGAATTATAGATTCCTTTGGTTTCATTATTTATTATCTTTGTTTAATTTATAAATTAAAAATAAAATATATATATATATATTAAAAATATTTTATTTATATGTGATTTATTTTTATTATAATTATAATATGAACATGGGAAGATGCGTGCGTCAGGCAGCTTCTAGGTCTTAAAGAAAATTAAAAGCAAGCCATTTTTGAATAGACTTTCAGAGTTTAGACTTTGACTTCACTTTTATTAATTTTATCATAAATTCTATATCATAAATAAATATATAAATATATGTATATTTATTTATTTATTTACATCAATATTTATAACCATGTCAGAATGAAAAAGGAAAGGAAAAAAATGTAATCCTCCATTTTATACATAAATATAATACAAAAATAAAGTATTTCAATTTATACACTATTTTTTTTATTATGATATATATAAATTATATGGTAAATCAGATATATCAATTTTATATTGTAATTTATTTTAACTGAGCTAAATACATTAATGCATGCATTGAACAATAAAAATTATATTATAATGAAATAAAAAAAAAGAATATTTTTAATTGGATCCAAAAGAAAGAGAAAAAATGGTAAATATCATTGTCTAGATATGAATTTCAAGGCAAGCAAAGACTTATCTCCGGTGGGTGGGAAACCGGTGACCGCCACCGCAAGCACCAAATACTTGTCTTCTATCAATAACTATCGGTTCATTTTCTTCGTCTTCTATCAATAAAACCATAAATCATCTCTATTTTTACCAATTATGTCATTAGTTTTTTATTTGACTCGTATTTTAAAATAATTTTGGTATATTTAAGATTTTCATGATTAAAATTTATAATTAATAAATTTATTTTTTAACTAAAATAAATTATTTTATACTTTTTAAGTATTTTATATTTTTACATAATTTTAAAAATGATTAAGCAACTTTAATTTTATAAAGCAATTAATCTTGATTTATGTAAATATCTTTTTATTTGAGATAAATTCTAAATTGATAAATTAAAATAAATCATATGTTAAGTTTTTAAGATAGACATTTAAAATAAAACAATAAAAATAAATTAAAAATTAGGATAAAATTGATAAAATTATAGTAATTTAGACTATTTGTTAATATAGAATTAACAATATTTTATTAAAATTGAACGGAAGATTAACATCAAACTAGTGCAAGATATATATAATATAAAAATCAAAATTTCATATATTTTCTAGATTAAGTATTATATTAAAATTACGATAAAATTTAAAAACTGACAAAAAATACTCTTTTTTTTTTGTTTAGCATGGAAGCCGTTTTTCTGGTTTTCTCTATTTTAATTGTCGATTGGTAGCTGATTGTATACTATGACTTGAATATTTTTGTTATTAAGAACCGATTTAAAAGTCTTCCACTTTATAAATCTTATTGAATGTTCAGATTACCAGTGCTGTCCCACTGAGTTGTGGATTCCTGGTAAACAGATGAATCAATTCTTCTTTGAGGAGGGCACGTGGGACAAGCAATAACCCAAGATCCACGCTGCGGGAAATGCACCATTTTATGATTGGCCCAAGGCCCACTTACCAGCAAGAAGAATAAGGAGAATCATGGCTGGTCTTGCTCTTGTGGAATGGAAAAATGTGTCTGCAGAGTCTTCATATCTGCCAAAAGAAATTGAGTGGACCGATTGACTTGACTTATTTGATTGGTAAGGATCATTTTTTCCATCACGCTGTGAATGGCGCAAGATTATAGGTAGAAGCAGTTTCCATGTAATGATTTTTTTGATGATTGACGGGTGCAAGACCTTGTCTGTGTCATGGGTTGTTGGATGAACATCTGAATCACCCATTTCTTTTACGCACTAAAGCCATCTCAATCTTGTAAAACCTATTCCGTGGAGACCTCTTATTTTCGGTCAATCCCCGCTGTTTAACCCATAAATATTTATTTAATAAAAATTGTTTAATATATAAGTTAAAATTAAACTAGATACTATCGAATTGAAAAAAATTCTGAGGAAGGAATTCAAATATTTTATAAATTTATAAAATTTCATTCTTTATTTAAAAAAATGAAATAATATATGAAATAATTTTATTGTTTATTTCAATATTTTTATTTTGATAGAATTTAAATTTTCATATAAGAGATAAGTTTTTCATTTTCTATTGACGATTTAATGCAACTTATTTGTACGAGTGTAGCAATGCTTTTAGGAATTTTGTTTGTCAGGGTTTTTGGTGCGAAATGGGTGTACCGTTTGGTTTCCTAAGCCGTACGGGTATGCAAAAAGGTCGTACGGAGTGAAAAAATATCCAGAAAGTTTGGTACGGATGTATTACTTTATGGTATGGCTGTACACGATGTTTTGGCATCATTTTGAAGACATTTTTTGAGTGTCATATGGGCGTATGGGGAGGCATACAGTCATACAGGGAGACGTACGGTCGTATGGGTCAAAATATGTATTTTTGAGTATTTTTGAAAAATTGTATAACGACTCTATTTTGTATTTAATGCATCTCCAATTGTCATATACAAATATTAACCTTGTTGAAGGTAGGAAATTAATTTACAAATATTATTTTCTTTGTTAAATACATTTTGATGTATTCTTAAAGTATTTTCTTGATTTCTTGAGTGAGGTTTAGTGTGAGTCTTGAGAAAACACTTGTTGTAAGGGTTTAAGTATGAGCCTTGGGAAAATACTTGGGATTGAATTCTTGTCGAAGAATTCTTTGTTATATTTGTATATTGATTAGTGGAACCTAAGTTGTTTACTTAGTTAAGTGGACGTAGGCATTTGTTGGTCGAACCACTCTAAATTTTTTATGTTATATTTCTTTTTATCTCTTCAATTCTTTTCGATTCTTATGTTGCCTCCATGCTTAGGATTTAAATTGCATTGATTTTTCAAATTATAGATTTAAATTTCATGTAATTCATAAATTCTATAGAATTTAGATTACTTCGAATTTATTGATTTAAACTAAATAATATCCAACTTATTTAAACTCATCAATTAAATTGTTAATAGGTTTATTATCTAAGTAATAATATTTATTTTTAGATATATAATTTATATATTTATTATTAGATAAATATTAAAATATATATTTGAATTTAACTTTTAACTTAAAATTATAAATTTCTACTATATATTATAATTTTATTGATAAATTTTTTACTTTTAAAAAATAAAATAATGAATAATTTTTAGTTATTAAGTTACATAAAATGCATTGGAAGTTTCTTTTTTTCAAAATTGAATTTTAATTTTTTCTTTTTAATTATCAAACTTAAATTTTATTTCATAAGGAGGTTATCTAAAGATTTCAATAAGACTTTACTTACATAAGAATCGAAGAAGGAATATTTTTAGAATATTCTTCGTAATAATGTCAAGTCTACATTAATTTAATTTCATAAAAATAACAAAACTTTTTCACTAATTTTAAAAGTAATAATAAATTTTTATATAAAAAATTAATTAAATGCTCACATAATGAATTGACTAGTAAATTTTTTGAAATATTTTAAATAATTTAATTAAAGAAAATTAAATTTTAAAATTTTAAATGATGAAAATTTGTTGGATGTAAATTATTTTCTTTTACTTGATAATAATTAAAATTATATTTCTTATAAATGTAATCATCATATTTTATGATTTCTAAATTTTAGTTAAATATTTTAAAAATTTTTAAATAAGTCATGAAGTTATAGATTAAAATTAATTTTCAATAAACAAGAAAATTCTTGAAAATTTTTAACAATTTTATTAAAAAATTAAATGTTTAGAAGTTAAATGATAAAATATTTATTGCATGATAATTCTTTTTATGTAATAATTTTAATAATTAAAATCATGTTTGTTTTGATTATTTATTATGTCAAAATTTTTATATAAAAATTTAGTACTACTTTTGAAATAAATGAAAAGTTTAATGATCTTTATGAAAATAAGCTAATATTGATTTGTGTTGATGTAGGGAGTATTCCAAAAATATTTCTTTTATGATTGTTCTGATATTCTCTATGTAACAAAATTAAATGTTGATTATCAAAAAGAAAGAAATTAAGATTTAATAACAATTTCATCCTTATTAAGACGATGTTCAACAACAATGATTTATGTGGTGGTTAGTATTTTGATTAAATCAAAATATTATTTTTCTAAATAATGTTGTTCAATAATATTAAATATAAGCTAGTGTTTAGAGGATTAAGAAATTATCAATGAAAAGTTAATCCTCTTAACTTTTAGAGGTTGGAAGTTAGTTTTTCTATTTATTTTAATCATTATTTATTCAACTGCTAGTTTAAAACACTATTATTATTAAATATTTTAACTTCAAATTAATATTTAAACAGCTAAACATTAACATTTAGTAATCAACAGTTAAACATTACTAAAATAATTAACAACTACTAAAACAATTAATCACTACTATAACCATTCATTTTGTCCAACATGAGTTAAATTTGTTAGTTTTTGATTAAATCCATGATGTATAAAAAGAATTACTAAACTCATTTTGAATTTAATATGATAAAAATAAATGAAACTAAAATTAATTAAAATTTGACTTGATTTACCTCATCCATGATTGAATCAAGTTAAAATGAGCTAATAGATGACATTTGCCCAAGTATCTTACAAACATAAACTATAAAGTTTATTTCATTAAATATCTTACAAACAAAAGTACTTGACATCATATCAAGGCAAAGAATTATTCCTAAGACTAACTTATCATATGATTCATCATAGATGATGCTCCTAAAATTAAGTAAAGATTTGATAGTTGAATAATTTTAATAGAAATTGAAATGACTCCAATCAAGTATCATTTACCATCCTTAAAATTAAAATATTGTCATGGCATAACACAAGGAAGCTTAAGATACTCATATGTGAAGCCATCATTAGAATCCTAGCTTTGCTACCACTACAATAACTTTAATAATAGAAGAGAAGAAGGATGAGCAAATAGTGTTAATCTTTCATATCAAAAACTTGGATTTCAATTAATTTATATCATTCAGCATTAAAGCTAAGGTTTTTTTGTATGACTTACAAAGGTTTTAATCAGTTCAGAGATGTATTCTATGGTTACAAAATTTTATTGTAAAAATTTTACTTTCAACCTCATTAAACATGCAATATTTTATCATAAAAATTTTACTTTACTAATTAATGAGATTAAGAAGTGATAGATGTATTTTATGGTTATAAAATTAATTCATAATGTTTCAAATTTAAGATTTATTGTCTATAAAATATATTTCTCCAAATATACAAGTCATAATTGTAATATATAAAATGTCAATACCATAATAATTGGTATGTTAAGTTATAACTTCAACTAGTTTTAATATTAGTTAAAGATTAAAATCTAATTTTAAACAAAGAATTAAACAACTTAACTAAATTAGTTAAAATAGTTATTAGATTAATTAAATTTGAGATTTTTCTCTAGTATATCCCAAACAATATGTATAGAATATTCAATTTAAGCTCAAATGATAATTAATAATAATTACACTTAATTAAATAACAAATAAAGAAAATAGAATATAAAATCCAAGAAATTTGACATTTAATATATTTTGCTCGTTTAATTTTCTTTCTTGCTTGAAGCTTTAATCTTCAATACTCCAAGCTTTAATCTTCAAAGATTGTGGTAGACAATGCAAGAGAAAATCTCTAGCTAATTGCCTATAATCAACTCTAGAAACTAAAAAACAATACAAGATGTGAGAAAGAAAATGGAGAATGAAAACTATGTATAATTCTTTCCTTTAAGATAGCTAAAAACCTCTAAAAAACACCATTATTTCAAGTCAACACTACTTAAATTAGGAGTTACATGACTCTGTGTTTAGTCAAAACAATTGAAGCATGTAATCATGAGTTATTTAAATCTAAAACAATATGAATCTATACACTTAAACATAAAATTTAATTAAAAAAAGATTATGATTAATGATTATTATAAAATTTAATTAAAATCCTATGATTAAGGGAATAAAATATGTAAAATACAAAAATAATATTAAAATATTAAATAAACTATACTAAGTATAAAAATTTATAAAAATACATAAAATATATGAGAAATAAAAAAGAAAAATAATAAATACACGTTAAATAACATAAAAATGTATAAAAAATGAAGCTAATGGGGGTGTCCAGTGGATACATTCTCAACTGTCATAATTTGTACAATTATCCATCTAATCAGTTAATTTTTTATTAATTATAAGTTTATAAAAATAATTAAAATATCATGGTCAATTCTAGTTTAGAAAAAAATTAAATTATAATTATATTAAATTATTTAAAATATTATATCTTATGATTAAATATAATTACAATTCATTTCTATTTGCTGATGAGTATATTAATTTTTAGCTTTCGATTAAGTTACAAATATGTCTGATATAGAAGTAAATTTTATTTGAGTAACGTCAATTTTTAATTAATATGATTATATTAAATTGATTAAGAATTAAGTATCATTTAAGATTAACTTATATGTAATTAAGAAATAATTTGTAATGATGATTAGACTGAGTAGCCATGGCTATGAAATATGGCTCTTTAACTTTAAGAGCCCTAACAAAGATTTCTGGCTGCACCATGCGGGCTTCTTAGTTAATAAGCTCGCATCTTTAAAGATGACAAAGGCCTGTAAACAGGATTTCCCTGCCATAATGTGACAAGAATTTTCAAACTTCAATTATTTCTTCAAGGAAATGCACCAATTCTTCCTGTTCAGTCTATCGTCTTGCAATGAGACCTCTATTCTAAAACAATGGTGATAATACTAATAGACTACCATCAGGAAGGAACCCAGACAACACCATCTTCCATTTTCCAAAACAGCCATATGAGAACAGAAAGAACACCGGCAAGAAGACCAAAAACAACCAAACATAAGGCAAGTCCATTATTCGAACTGATAATCCATACACCATATTAAGATACATTCATACTCAATTTTCCAAAGTATTTTTACCAGGTTAAATACTCGAAGGAGCAAGGTTTTCCAGAGAAACGTTGTTGAGCCTTTCCAGAGTCAGAATAAGAGACTGAGTACCCAGATTCCCTTCACCGTGAGCCTTGAGAGACGCATAAAGCTGTTGAGCCAGAGCCAATCCAGGCAAAGCAAGACCCATTTTTTCACATTCCTTTAAACATATTCCTAAATCCTTGACAAAGTGATTCACATAAAACCCTGCTTCGAAATCCCTTCTTAATATTCTACTACCGTACAAATCAAGTGACTTTGACCCAGCAGCGCCTGTAGCTATGGCATTTAAATACGATTGGACATTGAGTCCGGATTTATATGCATAAATCATCCCTTCTACTAATCCCACCATTGTAGATGCGATTGTTATTTGATTTGCTAGCTTTGCGAACTGTCCTTTTCCAGGGTTACCCATGTAATTCACTTTTCCCATCAGGGCAAAAACGGAATTCAAACGATCAATCACTGCTTGATCCCCTCCGGCAAATATCGCAAGCGTTCCGTTCTTTGCTCCCCGATCTCCGCCGGATACGGGCGCATCGATGGAGTGGCAATTTTTTACAGAAGCAGCGGCTGAAATCTCCGATGCTAAGGATGGATCAGATGTCGTCATATCTACGAGAACACCGCCAGGACGGAGACCCTGGAGGGCTCCGGTGGCGGGATCGAGGAGCACGTGGCGAACATCAGAAGGAAATCCCACGATTGAGAAAACTACGTCGGATTGCGTAGCGACGGAAAGAGGGGAATCAGCGAGATTAGCACCCATATCGAGAAGAGGTTGGGCTTTAGAGAGGGTACGATTGAAAACGGTGAGGGAGTAGCCGGCTTTGATCAGGTGAGAGCACATGGAACGGCCCATGACGCCGGTACCAATCCATCCAATACGGGTGTTTGAGGGACTCACAGGCTCGGCGGTGGACATTGAACGGTGGAGAACGATGGAAGAGAAAGTGATGAAGTAGTGGTGGCGGCGCTTGGGAGAGAGTGAGCGGCGGAGAAGTGGAAGTGGCATACTGGGGAGTTATCGTTATTATATTAGATCCATTGGTTGCCTGTGATTCGTTTTGGAACACACCTCTGAACTTTTGTTTGTTTATGATTTCTTTTTTTTCCTGACCATTAAAAAAAATTGATTCTACAAATTAATTAAGTTGCTTGGTGTCATACAATTCAATGAACTCTAAAATATACATAATTACTTTAATAAATCATGAATTAAAATTAAATTGATATGTTATTATTGCATTAAGTGACGTCCAATGAACATTATTTGATGTATGAAATTGATATTAATTAAATTGAAAGAAACCAAATACCCACCTCAAACCATAACATATCAAAGTTAACTTCTTATGTTTTTCATTTATTAATTTTATATCCGGCTTTCTAAATAGAGAATGGAAGAACATGTCTCCGTTGTTTCATCTGTTAACAAGGTTTCTCTGCTCGTTGCTTCGCTCCCCAATGCATATTTGCCAATCCAAGCCATTTGACGCCCGAATCTCATGATACCATCTCATACTGTTTGAGAATTGAACTTCAAACCATCTTTACATGCCTTTATTCGTACAAAATTCCCAAACATTGTAATATCAATGTGCTCTATCTATGAATGATGAACGAACCAATCAAGTAAAGAAATAAGAGAAACAATTTCATTCTGTCACTAAATCCCAAAAACACCTCATGTCAATAAAAACAAATTTCAGAAATTTATGTATTAAAAACAACCTCAAGAGTAGTTAGTTCATTTGTACTCGAAATTAGGCACAGGTGGCGCTTCAAAGCTCTCCAAAATCTCAGTCTTCCTACCGCCAATCACCGCTGCTTCCTGCTTCTTCCCTCCAAACCAATCACCAAACCAAGAAGGGGAAGCACCTGATTCACTCGTTGATGCCGTCTCTTGGGGCAGGCCGGTAGGTAAACCAGTCATCGCAGCAGGGGCAGAGTCCTCAATCAAAACAGGCATATTTTGTTGAGCGCTTATGACCTTGTTAAGCATAATACCAGCTCCTTCAATTAACGCTAACAGAACTCCACCAAAAAGCGCAGCTCTAGCTGACGCGCCTAGCCCTTGTCGCATTGAAAGAAAACCACCAGTGGCGGCGCCTGCAAAGATGGAGTTCCACGGATCCTCTTTCTGTCGGACGTATACCATCGAGCAATCAAAGGCGGAAAATAAACCGCCCCAAACAGCGAAACCTCCGCCAACCCGAGGCGCATTCATACGCACGGCTTGTGTCCCTCCGATTAATCGCGCTCCACTTGGAGAGTTGTAGATTCCTTTAATGAAATGAAAAGCTGAACCACCTACTGCTCCCATGCCAAACGCGCCACCAATATCGTCGAGGATACGATCCGGACACGGCTCGCGTGAGGTTTCTGGGGTACCCATTAGGGATTTTTATTACTTGACTTTGTTCTGGGAGGAGGAAGAGGAAATGCTTATGAAGAGAGATTTGGCAGGATGAAGAGGAAGATGAAGAGTTTGCCTTGCGGAGAGAGGAGGTTAAGCCATTTACGTTGGAAAATAACCCTTTTCGAGTTGGCCACACCTCTATAAATCTTAAGTTCACTTTTCGTGCTGCGGCAAAAAAAAAAGGTTCACTTTTCGTGACAACATTACCAACATGGGCCGGCTATTGCCAACAGGACCCAATCTGTTCATGTTGGGCGGGCTTAACCCAATACCTACCAGATATATACATAATTATAATTATGATAAATCTCTTTTTACCTCTAAATTATTGGGTAAAAGTACAATAATTAACTTCATTTTTTGGAGTTTAATATAGCGGTTTCCTATTCGTATATTATTTCTAAATCTTTTAATTCCTTTCTTCCTGGAAAAAAAAACTCAGATTTTTTAACAAAGAGAAAAGGCAGTTGCTCCTTTCATCTTTTAATACCAAAACATTAGTATATTACATGTTCCATCCTTAAGAAATCAATCCTTCTCAAAAACTGCATTACTAATTGTTTTCTCCATCTTATATTTCAATTCCATAACCAACATCTTTAAATTTTAATTAATTATTAATATTTCATCTAATTATCTGATAATATATACATTCACAAGCTTCTATAGGAAGTATACCCATCATCAATTTCAGATTTTATTCACTAATTTCCAAATGCATTCTTTCAATTTATCTATCAACGTCCAAATTGAATATAGTTCACTCACTATCCATTTTGTTTCAACATAATCATCACAAACAATTTCTAAAACTACATTAATAGCCTCGATGAAAACTTTAAATTTTAAATTAAGCAAAACAAGAAATTACATTTTTTTGCAAATTTAACACGATGATATTAAGATCAAATCTTTTATTAAAAAATTTATAATTCATTTATTCAATTGAGAATCGCTTTGAGAGGAAAGAGCAAAAAGACCTATTGTGATTGAAGAACACATTTCAGTAATAGTAAGGAGAACAAAGAGCAAATCAACTATATATTGAATGAAATTAAATAATTGATCATGAAAGTATTGGAAAAGCACTAAAGCTAATGCTTTGATGCTGAAACAAGTTGTTGTTTTGATTTTATTAGTTTTTTTAGATCAAGAAAGAAAAAGGGAGATTCAGAAAGAGGGAAGTTATACTTCATAAAATATAATTATCTATCTGTTAGTTATCTAGTTAAAAAAGGGTTTATATGCTTAAAAAATTTGATCACCTAATAGTTTAGGAGCAAAAATGAGATTTATCACTCATGATATATATGAGTCATGGCAATTAGTTCAATATATATGAGTCATGGCAAGTAAGCAATTTGGTCATTTTAACTTTGACCTGAGGTTGTTAATTTCATTAAACTTTAAAAGTTTATTTAAAAATAGTTTTTATAATTTTTATATGATTTTATTGAATTTTTAATATTTATCATGTCCTTTTTTATTATCATAGTTTAATATATCATAATAAAATTTAATTATCATTTATATACCTTTTATTGAGCTCTTTCATTCTCTCTAATTAGTATTGTCACATCAAATATATTAAAGCTATATTTTAAATTAATTAAATATTAGATTATAACATTTGATGTTTCTCGTATTTTATGTTTTTTCTATATATATAAGTGTAAAATACAAATTTATTTTCATGGTTCATTATATTTTAACTTAATAAATATCTACTTAATAAATATGATATATTATTTATTCTTGCATATTAATATGATAAGTATAATTTGGATTATTATGATGAAAATATGTAGGATGTGGAAAATTTGTAATATAAAAAATAATTTTAAATTAATTAGTTTGGAATTGATTGTTGACGATGAAAAAAATAAAGTGTAAATAAAGTATGAGTCATTATCAAATAAATTAAATATCACATTTTTATTTTTGATTATCATTTACAAATTTAAAGAAAATATACTCAAAATTCAAAAAAATCAATTTATTATATCTAATTCGGTAAAAACCTCATAATGACAATAAAATTTCATCGAGTATTTTTGTAGTTATAATTTTATTTATATTCTCATTTTTTTAATATTTGTATATTTTGATGTAGATGTTATTAATTGCATATTAAAAATTATTCATTCGAAAATTGTTGAAATAAAGAAATGCAAAATAAATATTTAAATCCTTATCAATGGATAAGTATTTAGTTTGCTTTAATTTTGTATATTAGATTTTTATCATTTACTTTAATGATTAATTGTATTTTTCAATATACATATTATTATTAAATAATTTAATTACAATATAAACAAATATTATTTTTATAATTTGTTAGGTGGATGAAAAAAGAATATGAATTATAAATGATTAATATATCTTAAAAATTTTAGATGTTTATAATTGAAATTTTGTTTGTTTTTAATTTTTTAAAAATTTTAAGTGATTTTTCGTTACTTATAATATAATGTGCAATCAAAAATAATAACGAAAGTTATTGAAATGAGGATTGAAAATGAATAATCTTATCAAACATATGAAGAAAGTTAAAAAGAACTTCAAAGATAAATTAATTCATTTGATATTTAATTCAAAATTAATACTTATTAAAAATAAGGTTCTTTTATTTTTTAATTGATCTTTTAGATTTTTTTTTTATGATTATGTTATGACTATATATAGATGAAACATAAATTTTAATTTCTCATATTTTACTTTATTTTATTCTTTTATATTTTTATTTTATACACATTATATATTATTTATATTTCAACGGATATTAGAATCAAGATTTGTATTACATATGAAAATTCTAAATATAAAGTAATTTTAAATTAATTAGTCTAAATATAATTATAAAAAAATAATATTTCTTTAAAAATTAAAAATATATTTTATTAAAATTTATAAGTAACATAAATTTTTTCCTAATTATATCTATATTTATGATCTATACTAAATACGTGGAAGGAAAAATATAAGTAAAAGTATACAATTAGATTACCTTCGTAAATATAATATAAAGAAAATAATTTAATACTGTTTAATAAATGAATTTTATTTAAATACAGACATTAAATACCATAATTTAATGAGTTTATGATTCGAAATTTACACCTACATGCTAATAATTAATCTATATTAACGTATAATAATAACAATATTAAGAACATTAATAATTGTAATATTAATTTACAATTTGTTTACATTGTTAATATTGAATTAATTATTACAACACATAATTAAATAATATCCATAAAAAGTGAATTATTAACTATACGAAATGGGTGAAAGGAATAAATAAAAACACATAATTACTCTTATTTCATAAATATAATGTAAAATACAAATAATAAAAATATTACTTTTTTTTTGTTTTAATTAAACTGGCATCATTTTATATTGAAAAAGAAACAACACACAAGAAATATATAATTATAAATATATGTCGGAAAAAATCTGTTATCTTATTATTATTATTATTATTATTATTATTATTTATAAATATAAGTATATATCGGATTAATAAAAAAATTAAGAATAATATATCTATGAAAATTCATTAAAATTATAAATAGAGTTGAGAGAAGGGTTCCATCTTCCATGGGGTCGGTTCATCTCCCTGCCTGGTACCACAAAGCTTATCGTCGGTTCGGTGGGGTTTTGTCCGCAGAAAGCAAGTGCAAGTGGCTAGAAATATATAGTGTAGCTTAGGAGTTGCAAGAATATTGTGCAATAATGGAGTTTATTGAGCAGAGCTGACAATGGTTGATGACTTTCTTGGGTGGTACATGACCTGGTGAGGCCTAGTTCTGGAACTGTATTACTTTGATTCACTTGTTTGGTAAATAGATTGATTGACCCGTAAAGTGGTGAGAAGTTTCTCGCAAGCAAATGAGATTACCATATACGGCAGCAGCTATTCTCCTGCCTATGTTGCTCCTCTCTTTTCATGGGTACAGTTTCTTTTTTCTTTTTTCCTAAAAAAACAGCACCTGCAAACGATCACTTTAGAGTTTTGCGTTCGCCCGAATCCCCCTAAACTCCATACACTCTCCCCTCAAAATTTGATCTCAATCTGAATTTCACATTAATTATCTAATATGACAGTTAATTTATATATTATTCAAATTAATTTGATTTATCTAATATAAGATGACCCATTTAATATAATAAAAATTAATAAATCAAATTCAATATAACATAATTTTGAAATTAAATTAGTAAATTAATTCATGATTTTTACTATATGCTAAATAATTTCTTTAATTGGTCATTGAAGTTATAAGGAACGACAAAGTTAGCTCAACCCAAAGAATAAGATATTGAGAAAATATTGATTTGAATAATATTCGATATGAAAATAAAATTAATTAAAAAAGTAACAAAATAATAGGTGTTATGGGGAGGAAAAGAGGTCCATGGGAGGGGGCCTAATGAGGGATGAATGATGATGGTGAGCATGTTAATTTGAAAGAAATAGCTGGCAGAGCCATGTGAAGCCGCTGGCTTGGCATATGTCCCTGTCTTCTGTTTCCACCTTCCTTCTGCTTTGCTCCTCCTCCCAACCAAAATCAATCGCTCTATTTTAATTTACAATTTTATTTTCTCAGAAAAGTAAATAAATAAATATTTGCAAATAATCATTTTTAGAATAAAGGAAATATGGTAGGAAAAGCCCCTTTTAAGCAGAAGCACACTAATAATAATAATAATAATAATAAAAGGGTGGTGACAAGGTGTCATAAAAGCGACACCTTTGAAGGAGATTCGGATCAGAAAGCGGCATCTTCCTTCTCTGCCCCTTTCAGCAATTCCCACGCGCCTATGCCACGCTCTCTCCTCCCTCTTCTCTTTGACCTTATTCTTATCTAACGGTCTCTCCCTCTTTTATAACCTTTCCAACAAATCAAAATCCCCCTTTCCTCTTCATGGTTCCTCCGCTCATCATTTTTTAGCATAATTAAATTAAATTAAAACCCTAAACTTACAACATATACTCCCATGAAAGTGATACCTCACCTGTTCGAATTATAAAAATTTACGCGGCTTCTTCTTCTTTTCCGTTTCTTCTCCTCTCCTTTCATGGAAATCAAGGAGAGAAACCTATTATCGTCGGTACATTGACAGAAATAGATGAAGAGAGCTTGTGGCTGAAATTTTAGGGGTTCTAATTTTGCAGTTTTAAGAGGTTTAAAATAAGATACGAGGTATTAAGGCAGATAGAGAGAGAAATAGAGAGAGAGAAGGGAAACAATGGCCGCATTTGAATTTTTTGATTCGTTTCTCTTCTCTCTCAGTAGAGCCTTTTGTTCTCCTCTCGCCATTTTTGTTCAGATCCAGGTTTGTATCTTATTTGCGTGTCTTTTCAGATCCATGTCTGTCTATTTGGCTGCTCAATTCGTTCTTCTTCTTGTTTTTTTGGTTTGAGAGACATTCCGTTTATTTACTTTAAGTACTGCATTCACATTCACATTCACATTGCAAATTCTGCCTCTCCCTCTTTGTTGTTTTTTCCTTTTCGGATCTTTGATTCTCAACTCTTTTATGTATTGAATTTTAGCACATGAATGCTTTTAAGGAGTTGTCAACATTCTCTTTTTTTTTTCCAAATTGCTCTAGGTCCTTTTTTTAGGTTATTTACATTGTTGTATTCTGAAAAAAAAATGCAATTTTGCAATTTATGTACAAATCCTTTCACTCTCAAAAATCGACAAAAATCGATCTCCTAAGATAACTTTTTTTTTTTTCATCTTGTCATCGTTTGTTTCTAATGCATTTTTTTTACTTGGCGCCTTTTCTTTTCTTCGAATCTCTAGTAGTAATTCTCGTTCGTTCTTGTTCAAATTCTTTGAGATATAGTTCTGCCTGTGCTTACCTCCTTGCTTATGAAGCGTGGTCTTCTAGTAACGCTTGATTTCGTTCCGTAGGGATGCGTGATCTGCTTAGTTCTTGCTATTGGGTGGGCTTGTGCTGCATTTGTCAGGTATAAAACTCAGTTTTTTAATCTGTTGCTATCATTTTGGTTTAATTTTCTCGTTCCCTTTTTTTTAAATATTTCTATGCCCTTTTCCTGTTTCTTACAGGAACAGAGAGATCAAGCGAATGAAGGATGGCATGAGAGCTGGGAATAGCTTTTCATTTCTTTGTCATGATATTAATGAACTGGAGCACTCAAATCAGGTTAATCTGCCGCGAGTCTCTGTTGTTATGCCCTTGAAGGGGTTTGGAGAACACAATTTACATAACTGGAGAAGTCAGGTAGGTTCTTTATTATGAGATGCCCTTTCTGCTCTTCTGCTTCTTTTCTGTTTCTAGATGCTTAGTTGACAATTTCGCTTTCATTATTTTCTGATATTCCAAGAACATAATATAAATTTTTGGCTTTTAGAACATGTTTTTGGGACATTTGTTTGTTGCTCGGGTTAATTACTCTATGATATTTCTCCGGTTTACCTTTTCAAGAACTGATATCATTTTAATTTCCACCATCTATGATCTTTCTTTTTTCAATTCATGCAGATCACATCTCTCTATGGTGGTCCTTTGGAATTCCTTTTCGTAGTGGAAAGCACAGAAGACCCTGCTTACCATGCTGTATCTCGTTTACTATCAGAATTTAAGGTTCGATTAATTGCATTAGTTTACTTTGCCTTACAGTTTCTTAATTTTAATGAGATGTCAAATAAATATCATTTGCATTGAAAGAACATCTATGAGGTATTCATGCAATTTCAATTTGTTAGTCCTAGGTGACTACATTAGTCATGCTTGCATTCATGAGAAATCGTGAAATTTTCAATATTTCTCTTTCCTCTCTTTCTGTATATATTTGTTTTTCGTGAGCATGCATGTGCTAGTTTAAACATTTAGGTTCTCAGGATTTTGGGAGTTGCCATGATATTACATACCAAAATTGTGATGGTGGAAAAAAGAAAAATATTTCAACCATCGTGGTCATTAATATGAAAAGTTTTGTAACAAGTTCTTTGCATTACTTTCATTTCATTATTTATTTTAACTACTTTATTATGTGGTGATCTTTTCAATTGTTTTTTAGTCTTGTGTATATTTTCTTTTCAAAATTTTATCCAGGATGATGTAGAGGCTAAAGTTATTGTTGCCGGTTTATCAACAACTTGTAGTCAGAAAATTCACAACCAGTTGGTATATAAATGATCTACAACTCATTTAATTGGCTTTTCCAATGCCTTTTGGTAATTCAAATGTTTTGGCTAGCTTTAACGCCATTAATGGTGATCTTGAGTAGTTTGGGGTGGAGAAAATTCATAAAGACACCAAATATGTACTATTTCTAGATGATGACGTTAGACTTCACCCTGGGTCAATTGGAGCCCTCACTGCTGAAATGGAAAAAAATCCCGAGGTATGAACTCATGTTATGATACATGTGTGGTGATTTAATCGTTCAAACTGTTGTATTTATTTTAATCTTTTGAATTTTTGGTCATAATATGCAGATATTTATACAAACTGGATACCCTCTTGATCTACCTTCGGGGAGTTTAGGAAGCTACTGCATCTATGAATACCATATGGTATGGCATGCTTTATATTTTTAACGTTCCTGCTTTAGTTATCCTTGTATTATCACCAAGCTTTATGGCAGTCGTGGATGTGAATATTTATTTTATTTTATGGATACAGTGAATTTGGATAAGTTGAACATGTTTTTGTTGACTTCACTTCAGACTTGGTGACAGGAAGCACCATCCAAAAAAAATCATATCTGAATTTCTTATCAATTAGACTGAAAGAATTACGCAGTCATGGGACTTCTAATTGAAATTCCAAAGTGCTAACATCATGAGAAAATTAAATTTTATACATCAATTTCATACCATTAGATTTGATTGTAACAATATTTTGGATAATAAGTTTTCCTCAGAAAGTTGGTAATTACCTTTCTGTTTTCATTGACATCATATTCTCTGTTTTGTTGGATGAACGCTTGCATTTCCTATTTAAAGACAAAACATAGGTACATTGATGGAACTGTTTTTACCACAAGTATGTACATGCATGCCTTGCACCCCATATATAAGCTCTGTATTTTCACCCACTTTTATATTCTTTTACTCATGAGCATGTTGGATGTTTCTATCAACAGCCTTGTTCGATGGGCTTTGCCACAGGTGGAAAAACGTTCTTTCTTTGGGGAGGGTGCATGATGGTGAGTACTTGCTGCTATGCTTTTAGAATTATGCACACGGAATTGAATGTTTCCTTAATAATTGTTGCTTTTCAGATGCATGCTGATGATTTTAGATATGACCGCTGTGGTGTGGTTTCAGAACTACGAGATGGTGGATACTCTGATGATATGACTCTTGCAGCTATAGCTGGTAATGGAATCAAAATTAACTCTCTGATTTCCGTTTGCTGAGTCTGTTTGGCATTGCTCTAGCAGCTATGGTGAAATCATTTTCTTAAATACATTGATTAAAGGCAGTCAAGAGGTGTTTTCTTGATAGGGTTGGTCATGAAAATTCTAATTAGGTGCCTGTTTTAGACTGCTTTTTGCAACTTCTTAAAGAGTAGCCTTTTGAAAAAAACTAGTTTCAACTTTAATGCCAAACACACATCAATGATGCCTTTTTCTGTTAAGTGTCCATGTGGTCACTATTTTTTATGGCTCAATTTATCGTCATGTTACAGGGGCTCATAAGAGGCTTATTACATCACCTCCAGTTGCTGTTTTCCCTCACCCTCTTGATAGTGATCTCAGTTTTTCAAGGTATGCAGATCCAAGTGTTCTGTGTCCTACCTTTTATTCCTTTGCCCTCGACTCTTTCTCATGCAATTTAAAAGAAGAAACTCTATGTTGATTTTGTTGATGCTTGTCTAGGTACTGGAATTACTTGAGGAAGCAAACGTTTGTTCTGGAATCATATACGACAAAAGTTAATTGGATGATGAACAAAGCATTGTTCTCGACCCACTGCTATTTGTCATGGGGATTAGTGGCGCCATACTTCATGGCTTTGATTCATGTTGCAGCATCACTGCGAATTTATATCCAAGGATATGCGCGTGAGGAAACAGCCTTTGTTTCTAAAGGTGAGCACATTACTGTTTGTTATGTTGATGCATAGTGTCAATCCCCCTGTTAAATTTTAGAATATTAGTTATTATATTGATCTAGTTGGAGTTGTCTCTCGCTTATTTTTCTTCCTCCTTTTTTTGGTGGGGATGTTTGGGGGATGGGCTGGTTTGTTTTTGTTGGTTGGGGAGTGGGAGGTTGGTGTCAGACGAAATAAATAGAAATTTATTTTGTGAAGAATCTGTTAGAAAATCACCCATTCTTTCCTATCATCATCATAAGCACTTGCATGACGGGTTAAGTGACCAATGTTACATTTTCATGACGGGAGAGCTGGCGTGATCTATGCCATGCATGATGCATTCTTTTATCTTATGCTTAAAGCTAAGCGAAATGCTCGTGTGCAGGGTTGTTGTTGGTCATTTGTCTAACTGTGTGCACGTTTACTGAACTTCTCTCGATGTGGAACTTGACGAGGGTAGAAGTTCAACTATGCAATCTGCTGTCCCCTGAGGCACCCCGGCTCTCTCTTGCTTCTTATAATTGGGTCCTTGTGAGTATCTTTTTTCTTTTTGGTGCTTTCACAATGTCTAGTATCATCATTCTAAATGCGGCACATGCTTGAAAAACGGCCCTTTGGATTTACATAATTATCTGCCATGCAGTTTACTAATAATACCTCATTACTTGGGTCCATAAAATGATTTGCAATGGTGCAGGTATTTATCGCAATTTTGGTTGATAACTTCCTATATCCTGTATCTGCCTTCCGTTCCCACTTCTCTCAGTCTATTAATTGGTCTGGCATAAGGTACCATTTGAAGAATGGGAAGATAAGCAAGGTAGGTTACTTTTTAAAACCCTTTTTGTGAATTTAAGTAGTCTTGCTTGTCTGATTTCTTATATTCGGTTTTTTTTTTTAACAGATGTCATAATTTTTCTATTATTTGAATTTGGATCCTTCATCTTTCTATTTTAATTTTGAAGAGCAAATGTCATTCTTATACTGTGCAGATTGAAAGAAGCAAAGATAAGGGTCCAATATACACAGACTTGGGAGGCAAAAATATATACGGGAAGAAGGGCGCTCCTCCCAGAGCTTCCTCGTTCTTTCTCGGCTCGTTAGCAAAATCCTTGGCGCAATGGCGACAGCCTAAGAAATTCGATAGTTAGGAAATGGGTTTTCGATGAACAAATATTTTGATTCTTTGCCCCCAGTGGGCAGATGGGGGCCTTTCTTGGTGAATTGTTATCTCTTTTGGATAGGATTGGCTAGTCCATTATTTATTGATTTTAGAGATTTAGGGGTTCTCTCTCTCTCCCTTTCTCTCTCTATTTTTCTCTCAATTATTTCTCCATTCAATCATACAATATTCTTCAGTTTGGGCCATTTTTGTCCAGGCTGATTTTGTAATATTCCAAGTGATTGACGGTGCACTTTTATTTAATTTAATACAGACGTTTGAAAAAAGAGGTTAAAAAAGGTCGGTTGGCAGTCCAATGTTCCATGGCGAGCTTAAAACTTGGAGAATGTACAAATAATAAGATAATTAATATAGAGTAATAACATATGGTATAACTTTACCCCAAGAGTAGGTCAAATTTATGCAATCTATTCAATCCAACACGACCCATTTATTGTAGCTAAACATCATATATTAAAAGATCGAATTGTCCTCAATATATAAAAGCTGATAGAACATAAACGGATTGAATTTATATGAACCGACCAAGTATGACATGTTTAATTAAACAGGTTATATTGAATTGATGAATCAAACTATTATATGATCTTATTTTAAGTTGTATCATGTCATGACAATTTGGACAACCCTTACATACTACAATAATACGTTAAGCGAAAAGCCACTTAATTTCAAAAACCTACTTGCCAAACTTCTGTAGTCTATAGGTATTTGACCGGAGAAAAATACATAATACATAGAGAGGACAATGTGGTCGATGGAGAATGCATCTATTAACATTGTATGCATCGTAATTTAACATGGACAACCCACGTGAAGCAACAAGACATACCCAATGATAAACAACAGCAATATACGGCCAAAAGTTCTACATTAACTGAAACAGCAAAGCAACATGCAAGGCAACAATGATAAAATGGCATATAAAAATATCGCACAGTTATCTAACAGTACAAAAATAATGAGTGAGGCCAAATCTAATGCACCCCAATAAAGTCCTGTTAATTACACAAGCGAAGGTACAATTTGCATCGAGGAAAATAATTTCAGAGAAAATTGAGACTTTCAGGCCTTTTTTCTTTTTAATCTTGATGGAATAAATAAATCATGAAGTAAAGTGTATAACTTATCACTGAACAAATGTCAATAGGCCTTTGAGGACAAGGCGTTAGACATCATTCAGCATCAAAATGATAATTGTACTTCCTAGTCATAATGTTGTATTATATACAAATGCAAGCAGCATATATATGTACAATACATCGCCTGTATGCTTAAGTTATTTACTTCCAGACCTTTATAGCCCCATCTCTACTGCTTGAAATGAGAAGTCTCTGATTCAGCTTCAAAGAAGCCAAGGAGAGGATTGAATCACGGTGACAGCCAGCAGAATCTGTGGCGGCAGCTGCAATCACTGCTTTTGCAGTCAATTTGTTAGTTACATGTCGTCCTTTCATCTCCTGTTGGAAAGAAAAATTAATTTCAGCATTACCATTAACAACGATACAGAGATCATCTCCAGTCAGTTTCAAGTTGCATTTCATTGATGCATTGGGTTACATATAAATATCCATAAAGCTCAGAAACATTTACAAGAAAGTGCCATAATAGACAAAAAAAAAAAAAAAGAACAGATAATGTGTTTAAAGATTTTGCCCCCTTGAAAAGCAGAGAATTTCAACCAGAATGCACAGCTTCAGCACATAACATGCAGGAATTAACCATGGACAACCTTATAAATTTGCTATCATTGAAAAGATAAAATAGTTACACAAGGGAAAAGAGGAAAATAAAGAAACACCTCGACAGCAAATTGAAGCTCAAAAGTTCAAAGAATGTGCACTAAAGAATTTAGAAAAATTGATATACCTGCACAACTTGCACTCCAGAACTTAATCTTACTTCGTATAGATTATCATTTCCAACTCCATTCAAATTTGGCCCACAAATGCAGGAACTTTGCTTAGGGCTACATCCATGAAGAAAAATAGTCAGTAAAATAATATGGGATAAATGCTACTTGTGAAAAAAAAAAAAGGACTTCAGGCCAACCTGAAATGGTCCCATCTACGTATCTTCAAGTCTGTGCCTCCAGTCAACAAGTCACCTCCAGGTAAAGGAAGCATTGAACGGATTCCAGGGAGCCGAGGAGGAGGATCATTCAATTCATCAACTTTATATTTAGAGTTGACATTTCGTCTTGTGTCTGCTTTGAAATTTGCCTTAGTGGATGATTTAGCAAAGGCCCATGGAATATCAGAAATTTCAGCACCATGATCATAATTTGCAAGCTTCAAGACCTAGAAAAAAGGAAGTTATTAGTTTATTCGCCTCTCAATTTAGAATGCACCAAACTTTGCTAATAAATTTATAATTTGCACAACAGTATGGATGTTGGGAATCAGAAAAATATTCCCATGTACCTGGTGACAGCTTCCATTGTCAGCATTCCATAGAGAAACTTCATTGCAACCCGCAGCAACATATATTTGGGGTCTTGCAGCACTAGATACTGTAACATTGGGATGAGGGGTAAAAAGGCACACCTTCTCTATGGGGCAGGCAACAGAATACTGCCATGAGTTAACGGGTATAAGGAACCTTAGATCCCAAAGAGTAAGAACACCCCTAGAAGACCCTGAGACGAACCAATTCCCACAAGGGCCTGTTACTAGAGAAGAGACATATCCTTCCTCAGGAACAGCTTTTAGAGTCCAGGCATTTACATTTGCTCTAAGATCCCAGAGATGGATTCCACAATTTTGAGTGCTATACATAACAATCTGACTTGCACTATTATCCGCAGTGTAATTCAAAAGGCTAAGTATTGCACCTTCTTTGACATCCTTCTTTTTTATATCAGCAATACCTGAATACTTCTCAACAACATTTCCAAGGCCCCTGGATATGTGATCAACGGAAAACACATGCATCCTACCATCACATCCTCCAACAACAACCTGAGAACTGTTCCTAAGCATTACACTGCAAAGTGCACGGCTTCCTTCAAGGTGATAAGTTAGCCTTGATCTAAAGGAGATATCCTTTTCCAACTTTCTTGAATCCCATACCTTGACAGTTGAATCATCAGATGCACTCACAAAAAGACTATAATCATGGGAAATTGCAACTTCATTCACAGCAGAACGATGCTCTTGCAGATGCGCTACCAATACCCCACGAGGTCGCCAACCTGAGTCTGGAATGGATGTGTTCCGAGTAAAGGATGGCAATTCTGATAGATCCGTGGGAGCAGAAGTCTCTTCCACTGTATAGAAACTTCCCTTAGTTCCACTAGACAATCCAGTCTCTTGAAATTTACCACTAACATAAGCAGTTTGATCATTTTCCCTGCTTTCTGGTTCATGTACTACTCGATAGAACTGTTTAGAACTATTACTGATGCTAAATGAGCCTGAAACCAACTTAGGTGCAGGAACAGAACTAGCCAAGCTAAATGATTTATTTACTGGATCCATCCATGGCATGTAGGATGAACCAATTCCAAGGGAGTTCATCCGCAATGAAGAATCAGAGGCTGCAGGAGCAATTTTTGTTGCTTGCCGGTCCATGCTAAATGAGTACAAAGGTATGCCTTCTGAGGATTTATCATGCATGAAGCTATTCAGACTACTAACAAGTGGAGACATGTAGCCTGGGAATTGTGACTTTTCCGAGCACAAGGGGTCACTAACATCCACAACACTAGAAGCATTGCTCATAAAGCCCATACCTCTCAATTTTGCCTCACCATCTTCTGCTCGCTCAAATGTATTAACATCATGCTTTTGACTTTCCGGAGTTGACTTCTTATCATACCAACTCTTTATTGGATTTAGTTCCCCATCCTCTCTTCGTAACACATCAGCATTTTCCCATTGCTTGGACTGTGCTGAAGAATTGTACCATATCTTTCTCTGTCTCTCCAACATATCTGAACTTCTAGCTTTTTCTAAAACTTGAGAAAATACCTGTCTTGAGAAAGGAGACTTCAAACACGAAAGTAGAGACTTCTCAGAAGCTAAGGAGGCTGGTTGTCTGCGAAGAAAAGGGCGAATAATCGGTGCAAGGAACACATAGGAATCCACTGCACCTAAGCTCTCACTGCTGGCTGATATGAAAGTAACAGCTGACCTTCTAACCCATTGACTTGGATAACATAAAAGTGGGAATGCATGTTCTATCATTTCGAGTAGTATTCTTTTCCGCAAAAAACCATGCTTACAGAGGATAGCCAAACAATCCAATGCATTAACAATAACAGCCTCCGTATTATCACTTAAGGCCTGCTCAATATAAGGCAGAAGATACTCCTCCACGCTTCTCTGGCCTACAAAGAAGCATACATATATGATCTGTCCATAGAATAATGCCCTAAGCTGCTCATCTCGATCGTTGAGAAATGCAGGAAGGATAGGTAACAGAAAGTCGTTACTCTGCCTCTGTCCAAAGAAGTAACATAGGTTCCCAATGTCTTGAAGGAGAGCTCTCCTGATGTTTGGAGTTTGTTTTGGCCCCATTACAAGTTCTTGAACAACCTCAGCAATTGATTTCCTCAATAGTGAAAGTTGTGAATCACTTTTTACCCTCCGTGGCTGTCCAGATGTCTCACCAGATGATGCCAATGATTTCTGCCCCGAAGTCAATTCATCAAGAACACCAGCCTCACTCAAGCTTATTGAATGAATCGAGAAACCATAAGCAGTTAGTGCCAGCTTAGCTATATTACTAGAATAACATATTCTCACACTTTCCTCTGGATCATCAGGAAGCATGGAAAGCATTGGAAGAATATATTCAGGAAAAATCTTCGCATCACTAGGTGGAAAATCTCGAACCAAAGGCAAAATATCACACAAAGTCTCGAGGGCAGCTGAACGCACTATTGCTGCTGGATCTGAAAGCATTGCAATGACATATGGCAGAACTCGCTGCAAGCGATCTTCATCATCAATAAATAGTGAAGAAGACTTGAGTAAGAGAATAGCTCCCCTTCTCAAATGAGGTAACTTGACATTGCGTATGCAAGAACAAAGAAGAGATGCAATTAGAACCATGCCTTCACATTTCATGCTGTCTTCAGGTATTGGCAAAAATGGCATGCCAAAGGTATCTGATTGACTGTCATACTCAGACATCAATGAAGTCAAATCATCCATGGTGATCTTTTTCAGAAATGGATGGTCATTTTTCCGGAATGCATTGGAGATAGCACGGAGAAGCTCACCGGGTGATCGCATGCCTGATTGCTTGATGTCATGGGAAAATGCAGAACTAGGTGTACTCTCCGGAGTCAACTTCATAGCACAGTAGTCATCACTTTGTTTTACATCCCCAAGCAGGGTACTGATATCACCAAGAAGTTTATATTGATCACGAACTAAACCCTTCTCTATCTTTTCTCTCCTTGGCGAGTCCTTTGATGAATCCTGGTTCTCTTTTTCAACAATGTCTTCGAGAGGTTTACCATGCATGCCATTTGCTGATAAGCAGAGTCCAGCAACTGTCTCCTCGCTTGTCTTAGTGCCCATCATTTGTTTAAGAATTTCATGGAAAACACTCTGGCACATTGCAACCTAGATATAAAGAGCAGCAAGCACACATGAATTGCAGGAAGCAAAAGCAAAGTCATGTAGTATATACAGAATTGCTTACCCTCATATCAGAATGAAGTGGATTCCAGCAGCAATAGAAATTATGCAGAAAAGGTGAGAAGTAGGTAGGGAACACAACAAATGCATAAGTTTGCAGGTAGCTTTCAGCAGAAAGTCGTGCCTCTGGTTCCAATTGGATCATATGAAGAATCATCTTTCGAATTCCAGAATCTGGGATCTGCATTTATGGAAAACATGATAAACAAGACGCATCAAACAAGGTGAACCAATATAGAACACGAGAAGAAAAAATAGTACAATTTCACAACAAGGTTCAACATCTCTTGCAGAACAGTGTAACAAGCAACTTAAAAGAAGCACAACATAGGAAAAGGCAAGAAATCAAACCTTAAGGTGAGAAGAGATGGAAAATACAGCATGTGAATTATGATACAGCTGCAAAAGTGACAACACTTCATGGAGGACAATTTTCCAGAAACAAGATGAATACCTTTTCAAGATGTTGGCTAGGATCATACTGCCCTCTACGATAAGCAAGAAGCTGGGAGAGTTCAAACAGTTGTTGACCCTCGAGGAAAAGCTCTGCAATTACACACCTACATAACAACATTATGAGAAAAACATTTGAAGTATCATAAAATATTTTAATAATGCAGAATTAACAGATTTAAGAAGTACTCGATCTCAGTAAAGAAAAGTTGCAAATCTCTAGATTCTGCAAAGCTAACAAGATTAAGTTACCAATAGATAAAAAAAAGATACACGCCATAAAGCCATAACCAAAGGAACAGTTGTGCAGATCTGACTCAGAGATCAAAGATTCAAACCATAGAAACGAACTCATTTTCCTCAATTCTCAAAGATCTGTAAAATCCCACCCAAGCCTACTGCAAATGCAAAAGAACTTACTAGCTAAACTAGTTGGTGCACTCGTGAATAAAAAACAAGCTCTTTTCTTTTAGTTTCTCAAGAATATAGTTAGCAATTACAAGAAAAAAATCAGACAGAGCCTACATATGTACTTAACAATTACAACTCATACTCTGCATTACAAAATGGAAATAAGCCACAAAGACCGTTATCCACACACTGAATGAGACCCCATATCCAACACACTCACCCTACAGCAAAGATGTCCATGGAAGGCTTTAACGGTGCATCTTGAGAAACTTGCATCTCACCTCCATGTTCATAAAATCTCTAAAAACCAGAAAAGACTTACATGAAAACTGGAAAAGAAAATTGTCAATTAAAACACATAAAAAGGAAAATGATTGGAAATGAAATTAATAGATAAACCTCAGGTGCAATATAACAAAGCCTTCTTCCTCCAGTGTCAAAGAAGAAGGAAAAATCCGATGGGTCATCATAGGGAATGTAAGTAGGTTTGAATGAAGCAAAGTCAGCAAGATAAAGCCAATTCCAAGAAGTGACAAGCACATTCTCGCACTTAATATCACCTATAACAATGCAAAATACATGAAAGAATCACAGCCATTATTAGGTATGATATATTACAGGAAATAGAGGTAAAATTCTATCAGCATACAAACTGAACTTACCATGACAAATACCCTTTTCATGACACTGTTTCACGGCGAGAAGTAACTGAAAGGCCAACCACTTCTTCTCCACAAGACTGAGAAAAGGTCGAGTACTCAATCGATCATGAAGATTATTGAAAAAGAATTGCCTCAATAAATAAGCTGCTTTATCTGTTTCTTGCCAAAACTGTAACATAACAATGCTAATACCTTATCAAACCTCGACACAACAATTAAAATACAAATTAACTCCCAAAGTCCGCCTTTTCTAAATCTTTCAAAAAAATGCAAGCAAGAAATCAAATTTACCGCACAATTTGGCAACAATTCAATTACATATTCCAAAATAAAAAAAATCTTCATAACAGAGATAAAATTCACTGCTCTCCAAACCCTAAAAAAGAAGACAAAAAAAAGTAGAATATGAAAATTCCCAACCTGGAAGGGCCAAACGTGAGGATGGTCAAGAGAAAGAAACGTTTCTTTAATGAGTTCGAGACGGCGCTCATACTCTCTAAGATTAATGGGATCGCCGCGCTTGAAATAGACTTTAACGATGACTAAGCCTTCGTCGTGCTTGCACAAAATTGACTTGAAGAATCGGCCACGGCCAAGGACTTCCTTCAGGACTAAATTATACGACGACGGCAAGTCGTGAAGGTAGTACTCTGTGGCTGAGACTTGTGTCGTTCGGGCGATCTTGTTGCCCATTCTTACTTTGCATTTGTTATTTTCTTTTCTTCCTTTGTTGTTTTTTTTTTTTTTTCTGTTTTGGTTTTCCTGCTGATCGTGTCTGGTTTTTTGTTTACGCTTCTATCGAGACAAGAGAGTTGGGGATTTCGTTTGTTTCTTTGCTTGTGTTTCGAAACGTTTCGGGCTTCGATTGGATGATCTGTCGTCGTTTTGGATCGTAAAAGACAATAATGAATTACCCCACTATTCCCAAAATTAGGAAGGCAAATTTATGTAAATAATAGCACTGTTAACGGTTTGCTTTGATTTGGATATTTTAATTATATTTAATTTTGTTTTTTGAAAAAATTAAATATTTTTGGTTTAATTTAATTTGAATATTTGATTTTTTCAGTATAATATCAAATTATAATAATTTAAAGATTTTAAATTTAAATTACTGTTAATTAAACACCTTATTTAAGGTTATTGTTTTTTTATTTTCTAAGATTATTATTGGATAAAAAACAAAAAATTATAATTAATAATATAAAAAAGTTCCTTCCGTCATCCATTTTTATTAATATATAACAAAACAGTTTGCAAAACTAAGTCATATTATTATCATTATTACTATTATTATTATTATTATATATTTAAAATATACTTGATTTTTCAATCCAGTAGAATTCAATATGATTTAGTAGAATTTAGTTCAATTTTTAATCCAATTATTTATCTAATCTCTAAAATAATATTAATTAATATAATTCAATTTTATTTTATTCAACAAATTAACAAGATATATCATTTTTTTAATATTTTAATCTAATTAAGTAAGATTTAAATATGATATAGGATTTTGATTATATTTTTTCATAAATATAACCTCTTTTTATAAGCTTTTCAAAACTAACGAATTTTCTTAAAAAGCATATTATTTATAATAATATCTTTAAAGAAAAATATCATATTATTTATTTATTTTCCTGTTCAAAATTGATCTGTTGATCTTTTTTGTTTGTTTTTCTTTTTTCTTAAATCAATTATTTATTATTCTTCTTTATTTATCGATTTATAATTATCATAAATATTTAATAATTTTTTTGTAAATCTATATTAAATACTCGTATGTTCAATACATGCATGATTTTTCATTTGTTTGATAACTTATTTTATTATATCTAATATTAATTAATACTTTTTTAGAAAATATTATTATGAAGATATTTTTTATTCCTAAAACTTTATAAAAATGTCATGTTCAAAAATTTAACAAAGATTTAATTTAAATTTATTTTAACTAATTAAAAAATTTACTTCCGATGTATTTTAAGTTTATTATATATTTATTATAAAAATTTATTATTTTTACAAAATATTTTAAAATCATATGATATTGTTATAAAGTAAAAATCTATCATTTTTTAAATTATTTCTGCGTTTTTATACATTCTTTATACTTTACTCATATAAAAGCGTAGTTTATTCAAAATTGTAATTATAAATAATATAAAACCTTTAGAAAATGTTTTTAAATCTCTTTCAAGAAAAAAAATGCAATTTGTTGGGCTTAAAGATTAATTTAAATAATTAAGAGTTGAATTAAAATTAATATATTAGCTAATTAATTGTAGAAAGCTGAAATAATGAAATTATTAATTATGGGAAGTTCTAATGATTAATTAGATAATGATAAAGCTTGGTTAGTCGTTTAAATTATTATCCGGTGGAACGTGGGCAACAAATTGAAGAAGTGGGTGAAAGATGTGAGCAGTTATTATAATTACGTGACGTGCAGCAGTTATTTATTTCAGTTCTTCCAATAGGCTGATATAAAAATGGAAAGCGAGGGACAAAGGAGGGGCATGAAATCAATCAGGAAAACCAAAAACAACACAACAACAAAGACTAGCTTTTCTAGCTCTGTTCATTTTCTTATGTCTTTTACATTGTTCTTAAGCTTTCATTTGTTTAATATCAA
>CANYBF012189722.1:0-12089 GCA_948192965.1 Dalechampia spathulata
AATTAATTTATTTGGATAGTATTATTATTAATAAATGAGTACTAAAGGATAGAAATATATATATATATATATAAATCAAATAAATAAAGAAGAAGTAACAAAAAATTTTATATTTTTATTACAAGAAATAACTTCTCAAAAGTATTTGATAAAATTAACATTAAAATTCTCAGAAGATTTTGTAATTGAAACTATAGCATTATTTGATACTGGTGCAGATTTAAATTGTTTAAAAGTAAGTTTAGTACCTAAAAGATTTTTGAAAGAAAATGAAGAAAAACTGTCAACAACAAACAAAACAAATTTAAAAATATTAGGTAAAACTGATGCTTCAATAGTAGATCAAGATTTAGAAATAAAAACTATTTTTATGTTATCTCAACAAATAAATCATATGGTAATCATAGGAACTCCATTTATTAGTTTAATAACTCCATATTTAGTAAAGGATGAATACATAAAATTTAAAATAAGGAATAAAACAGTAAAAATAGATTTTATAGAAAAACCTAAAAAGAAGAATTTGAACCTGTTAAAAACTTATTCAATTCAATAGTTAGAAATAAATGCTTTAATAAAATCCAAAAATGAGCAGATAAATAATTTAAAAAATAATATTCATTTAAATAAAATAAATAGTCAACTTAATAATGATTTCATAAAAGATAAAATTAATCAATTAAAAATCCAAATGGAAAATGAACTATGTGCAGATCATCCTAATGCATTTTGGAATAGAAAGCAACATATGGTAGATTTACCTTATGAAAATAATTTTGATGAAAAATCTATAAACACTAAAGCAAGACATATTCAAATGAATCCTGAATTAATAGAGTATTGTAAAAAAGAAATTAAAGATTTAGAAGATAAAAAATTAATCAGTAAATCAAGAAGTCCATGGTCATGTGCAACATTTTATATAAATAAAAGTACAGAAATTGAAAGAGAAACACCAAGATTGGTAATCAATTATAAACCATTAAATGTGGCATTAAAATAGATAAGGTATCCAATTCCAAATAAAAAGGATTTATTAAATAGGCTTTTTAATGCAAATATTTTTAGTAAATTTGACATAAAGTCAGGATATTGGCAAATTCAAATTCATCCTAAAGACCGTTACAAAACTGCATTCACAGTACCGTTTGGGCAATACGAATGAAATGTCATGCCGTTTGGTTTGAAAAATGCTCCCTCTGAATTTCAAAGGATAATGAATGATATTTTTAATCCATATTCAAAATTTTGCATAGTATATATTGATGATGTTTTGGTATTTAGTTAAACATTGGAAGAACATTTTAAACATTTAAAAACATTTGGTATGATTGTAAGAAAAAATGGATTAGCATTAAGCAAAACTAAAATGAATTTATTTAAAATTAAAACCAGATTTCTTGGACATTATATAGAATAGGGAATTATCCAACCAATTGAAAGAACTTTGGCTGTCACACCCGGCCCATACCCAGGAGGACATGCTCCCGTGACACAGACAGCGGCCCCCAGAAGAAGACCAGTGCCTGCACCACCAGGGATGCATCATATAGATGTCGTATGGGGACATAATGCTAAGCGTAGTGGTGGTCGAGCGGCGGGAACAACGTGATGTGTAAACATCATCCCAGGATAAACTAATCATACGTACAAGCAATATACAATATTCCATAAATATAAAACCATTCATACAAGATGTGAGTGCGTACAAATACCACCAAAAGCTATACAAAGAATACAAGACTACTGCCACCCTTGCTACACAATCCAAAAGGAGCCGGAGTATGCCTCAGAAGTCCCGTACCAAGTCGAGATCAGCCTGTCTCTGCTGACGACCTCTAATCCTTCTCTGAAAGCTCTCCCGTGGGCTCTGAACCTATGTTCATCAAATGACAAACGTTGAGATAAACTCAGTGGTGCTAGAAACACATATAACCAGTCATGCAACATATAGCAATTCATCATAAACATCATATCAGGGCATTTCAATACTAGCATCTTATGCAATGTAATACCAATGTTCCTAACATTCACCCTCATCCTTCTTTCTCTCATTCACTCTTGTTTTCCTGTAATTGTGCACATTCCTTTCGCACATGCTGGATCCCGATAGGTACCAAATAAACTTATAATTATGTTTTTATCCATATAAATTAATTTAATTTTTATTACCCTTTTCTTTACGTTTTGTACGTGGCGTTGTTATACCAGACCATCAGGGTTAAAATCCCTGCTTCCCACCAATAGCACTGCAGATCGGGTTTCCAGCCAATATACTTTTTTACTTATTATATGTATCTTACTATGTCTTGTAATGGATCAGAACAATATTTTTAGTGTCTTGCAATGGATCAGAATAGTATTTTTAGTGTCCTGCAATGGATCAGAATAGTTTTATTTATTGTCTTGCTATGGATCGAAATAGTGTTGATCGAAATAGTAAATAAAATTCTTTTTAATTATTTTAAATTTTTATCACATAGCATGCACTAGACTTAATATACAATGGTTTAGGGTTCCTGCAACCTTGATCTGAGATCCCTAGAATCAAGTCTGAATGAGGAGGGAGAAAATAAGGTGCCGTCAACACGGTCTTACAATATTTCAGTTATAAGGTATAACCTACTTAAGAAAAGAAAAATAGAAGAAGAAATTTACTTATAAAAGTTTTACTTATAAAACAATTTACAACTTACTTTAAATTACCAACAGACTTCTTGAACAAAGGAAGAATGGAAAGAAGAGAGTAGGGAGGAGGATTGGTTGAGAGAAGATTGAGAGAGAGAGAGAGAGAGAGAGTGAATAATAATCGGATGCCTTCATAAGGGAATAGGTTCCCTTTTTAAACAAAAATTTTAGAATCTTTACTATTTGCTTTTTACTGTTGATAAACAGTACCTTGTCTGCCATTGGAATCTTTACTATTTGCTTTTACTGTTGATGAACAGTAACTAGTCCACCACTGGAATCTTTGCTGTTGAAATTACTTTAAAATTTTTAAAAAGATTTGAAGGAATAAGGTTCCTTCTACCTTTTATCTTAAGTCTTCAGAGGACTCTTTTTTCTTTTTCTTTTTTCTTTTTCTTTTTCTTTTTAACTTTCCTTTTCATTTTCCTTTTATCTTTTCTTCTTATTAGTTTTACAATATTATAACAATCATCTTCATTACTATATGCATGATCCGAGGAATTCGAGCTGAAGGATGTTATCGACTCCGAACTTGAACTTATTTGAATTTTATGTCTTCTTCCATGAGATTTCTTGGAAGATGCTTTACTTGACTTGGATCTTGCTAGCTTTACTATTTCGGATGTTGAACCTAGACATTCAAACACCTATTTACAAATTAAACTACACTCTTCAGGCGTCTTGGCTGCTGCCAACATAGCTTGATATTGGGCCTTTTGGGACCCAAATGAAGGTTGATCTTGAAGAGTCACCCTTCCACTATATGTGAGAGCCTGCCTTTTAGCCATCCACTGTTTTACTGATATCTCTATAGTAGTATTTTTAAAGGCATTCCACCATTTTATCTTATGCTTTTTTATTATAGTAAGGATATATGTTCCTGAGACATACTAAAAATCTAAATACCATTAGTACACCTAAGGTGTAAAGAAAGACATACAATAATACATAAGAGGAGGAATACTTTTATCTCCTTGAGGAGGTCTAAAATTAGTTTTAAAATACTGATATACTAGTAATACCTCTTGAGATAATATTTCATCAGAAATACCACAATATTGCCACTAATTTAAAAACCAACTTGAAATTTTATTGGACTTTATATTTTGATCAAAATATATTAACCAAGAATGAGTATACGTAGGATTTTGAATACAAAATACTTTTTTCCATGCCTCAACATGGTCAAAGTAACTATATGTAAGACAATGAGGTTTTAAAACTTTAAATTTTACAGGAGTATAAAGTTGGGGAGTTGGCCAATCAGATGGATGAATTATTTTTTTAATTTGTATAGAAGAGTAGGCAATGATATTTTTAATATTTTTATCAAAAGTATATTTTATTTTTACTGACTCAGAATCCTCAAGTATACTTAAATAGTATTCTTGAGGTTTTATTAAATCCTTTGGGGTAAAATACCAATTTTCAGGATAATACTTTTTTAAAACTTCATAAGGATTAACATTGTTAAAATCATCTTCAATTTCTATTTCAAAATCAAAAACAATTTTATTTACCCATTTAGAATAATTTGTAAAAGTATAATGGCCAGTTTGAATTTTTGGCAAATCCACAGCCTTCAACAGATTTGATGAGTCTTTACTATCTACCGTTTGAGATAGACTAGCTGTACCTATAGCGGGTACGATTGCTTTAGGTTCATAAATTTTACTTGAGTCCTCTACTGAAGAGGATGCAATATTTTGAAGGGCTTTTACTATTCTGGAGACTGAGAGAGCTCAATAATCCATTTTTTAAGGTCTCTGGTTTTAAGGTATTCTTCTGAGGTTTTAATGGGTTTTAATATTTCTTCAAAATGTTCTAAAAGGGCTTTAGAAGAAGAAGAACTGGATTTTACTACCTCTTTTCCTTTATTTTTCTTTCATCCCGTCATTCTATAAAAATTCACGAGTAAGAAAATCAGGAATACTATTATTACTTCCTTTTTAAATTCAATATCAAAATCAAATATACTTAAAATAGCTTGCCATTTTGCAAATATTTGTTTAGAAGCTAAATTTTTAACATCTTTTTCTAAAACATCTTTAGCAGATTTACAATCAATTTTTATTAAAAACTTTTTATTTAATAAATCTGATTGAAATTTATTAACACAAATTACTATACTTAAAATCTCTTTTTTAATAGTAGAATAATTTAACTGAGCTTAATTCCAATGACCGGATGTAAATTGTATAATACGTTCCTTATTATCAATTTTTTGTTTTAATATCACACCATAACCATTATCAGAGGCATATGTTTCCACGATTTTAAAAGCACTTGGATTAGGAAGATAGAGACAAGGAATTTCTTTTACCAGAGATTTTATATATTTTACTATATCTGTATGTTCATTGGTCCAAGAAACCGCATTTTTTCTTAGCCTGTTATGTAATGGTTTTATCATTCGATTTAAATTTGGATAAAAATCAATTACATAATTTAAACAACGAAGAAATCTTTGAAGTTGAACTTTATTAGTTATTATATCGTGAAATTTTTCCCTAAACGCCAAAGTTCTTTCAATTGGTTGGACAATTCCCTATTCTATATAATATCCAAGAAATCTGGTTTTAGTTTTAAATAAATCCATTTTAGTTTTGCTTAATGCTAATCTATTTTTTTTACAATCATACCAAATGTTTTTAAATGTTTAAAATATTCTTCCAATGTTTGACTAAATAACAAAACATCATCAATATATACTATGCAAAATTTTAAATATGGATTAAAAATATCATTCATTATCCTTTGAAATTCAGAGGGAGTATTTTTTAAACCAAACGGCATGACATTTCATTCGTATTGCCCAAACGGTACTGTGAATACAGTTTTGTAATGGTCTTTAGAATAAATTTGAATTTGCCAATATCTTGACTTCATGTCAAATTTACTAAAAATATTTGCATTAAAAAGCCTATTTAATAAGTCTTTTTTATTTGGAATTGGATACCTTATCCATTTTAATGCCACATTTAATGGTTTATAGTTGATTACCAATCTCGGTGTTCCTTTTCAATTTCTGCACTTTTATTTACATAAAATGCTACACATGATCATGGACTTCTTGATTTACTGATTAATTTTTTATCTTCTAAATCTTTAATTTCTTTTTTACAATACTCTATTAATTCAGGATTCATTTAAGTAGGTGTTACTTTAGTGGTTATAGATTTTTCATCAAAATTATTTTCATAAGGCAAATCTACCATATGTTGCTTTTTATTCCAAAATGCATTAGGATGATCTGCATATAGTTCATTTTCCATTTAGATTTTTAATTGATTAATTTTATCTTTTATGAAATCATTATTACGTTGACTATTTATTTTATTTAAATGAATATTATTTTTTAAATTATTTATCTACTCATTTTTTGATTTTATTAAAGCATTTATTTCTAACTGTTGAATTGAATAAGCTTTTAACAGGTTCAAATTCTTCTTTTTAGGTTTTTCTATAAAATCTATTTTTACTATTTTATTCCTTATTTTAAATTTTATGTATCCATCCTTTACTGAATATGGAGTTATTAAACTAATAAATGGAGTTCCTATGATTATCATATGATTTATTTGTTGAGATAACATAAAAATAGTTTTTATTTCTAAATCTTGATCTATTATTGAAGCATCAGTTTTACCTAATATTTTTAAATTTGTTTTGTTTGCTGTTGACAGTTTTTCTTCAATTTCTTTCCAAAATCGTTTAGGAACTAAACTTACTTTTAAAAAATTTAAATCTGCACCAGTATCAAATAATGCTATAGTTTCAATTACAAAATCTTCTAAGAATTTTAATGTTAATTTTATCGAATACTTTTGAGAAGTTATTTCTTGTAATAAAAATATAAAATTTTCTGTTACTTCTTCTTTATTTATTTGATTTATATTAGATATATTTTCTTCTTTCTCTTCTTCAGAAGAATCAGAAGATGTTTCTAATTGTTTTTCTAATATTGTAATTTTTTGGGCATCCTTTTTTACTTGTTCTTTTAATTCCCTTATTTCAGTTTTTAGTTCTTTTATTTCTTGTTGTAAACTAGTTATAGTTGGTCGTGATTGTATATTTTTATTTTTGTTTAATATCATAGTTAAATCATAAGTCTAGGTTTTACTAGGAATAATTTCTTTAATTTTCTCTGATTCATCAAAACTTTTAAGTAATTTTTTATGAAATTTCTCTTTAACATTTACATCATCAATATGGTTTATTAATTCTAACATAGAATTTTGTTCTTTAGTCAATACATTTATTGATTTTTTTGATGAACTTGTTCGTAATTCATCAATTTGATTATCACTTTCACTTACTGAAGATTCAGATTCTGTAACTATATATAATTCCTAAATTTTATTTATTATTTCTTCATCCAAATTTAATTCATTTAATTTTTTATTAAATCTATAAAATTTTACCGTATGTCCCTTTTGTCCATAATTATAATAGGTTAACTTTTTATAAGATTTTTTACTAGTTTGTGGTTTAAATGCCTGTTTATGATTTTTATGGGGTTTTTTATAATTTATTTTCTTATTATAATATTCTTGTTTATTATCTAACTTTCTATATTTCTTTTTATAATAATATTTCTTTTTATATTTCTGTTTATATTTCTTATAAGGTTTTATTACTGAACATTTTCCATTACAGTTTTTAGTTTTTAAATTTATACCATAATCAAATTGCTTACAAAATGATCCTAATTCTTGTTTAGTTTTACGCATTTCATATTTTAAAGTTTTTTGTAATTTTATATCTTGACATAATTGTAAACCTTCTTTATGAATTATATTTATTAATTGTCCATAAGTTAATTTATCATATGGAATTGGATTACCAAATTGTTGCTTTATATTATTTCTTACTTTTTCTCCTAAGAAAAATGGAAGTGTTGCAAAAAATTTTTCTTTCCAAAAAGCTTGATTGGAATTTTCACGAAGCATTAATCTTGTTAAAAATGTAGTTTTATAAAACTGAAAATCACTTAATTTTTTACATCTTGAATTACTTAATAGTTCAACATTTTTATCTTTAATATGAGAAGAATCTCCTAACAAATGTAAAGATATTGTTAATATTAATATAGCAACCACATCTTGAATTTCTTCTCCATTTTCATTTAATATTGGTAAATTATCATTGTCTTTATGAACTGCATTTAATATTTCTAAATGATCTTGATCAGTAAGATGATAATCCCACCAACCTTTTAATTGACCAGTAAATCCTGCAATTATAATTTCAGCAATTGACCTATCTGATGCATAAGATTGGGTTCTATAAGCATTTGCTGCCATTGTCATTTGTTGTAATAAATTTAATATGTTATATTCTGATAGACCATCTATATTCCACTCATATACTATAGATGCATTATATTTATACTGTAATAAGACATTTGGTTTATCAATGATTCCTAAATTGGGTGCCATACTAACTTTTATCATTATTTCTTTATTATATGAAATTGGATTTATTTCAAATTCAAAATTTTTTATATCTTCTGTTTCTGCTTGACTTTGTTCTGATTCAGAGTCTGAATTACTATCATATTTTTCCATCATACTTATACTTTTTGATTATGGAGTATCTGGAATTACTTGCTTAGATTCTGACGATGATTCTATTTTACTTAATTGATCTTTTATGGCTTTTACAAAATAATTATCTTTTAATTTTAATTCTTTTGGACTGGATGTTGAAACTTGAAATGGCTTAAAGACATGTGATTTTAATTCCTTTTTAATTTCTGTTTCTATTTCTTTAATTTTTAATGAATTTTCTATTCTTTTTAACTGATTGCTAATACTTACTAAATTTGCATTACTAAAATTATTTTGCTCTATTATTTTTCTATAAGGATCATTTTCTACTGTTATTTTAAATGATGAACAAGTTATTTCATTTTCTCCGTGTAAAAACTTACTAATCATTTTAGGTGGATATTCACTTTGAATTGTTTTATCATTTACTTTCCATTCTGGTCTTTTATCCCTTACAGTTATTGGATTAATATGATTTTCTTTCATTATTTTATACCATTTAAAAAATTTTATTTTAATTTTATTCTGGTTTATTAATTTAAAATATTCTTCCTGCAATTTAGTGAAATTATTTATTTCTATTATTTTTTGTAATTTCTCTATATTCTTTTGTTTTGTAATGAATATATATATATATATATTTAATGAGTGTTAAGTTTTACGTAGCATTTAATTATATATCGATATAATTATGTAAATTAATAATATAAGGTTCCCATGGTAACATTTTCTAATTAATTGAGTAATTAATTAAATGAGATAGAGGATAGAGACAATTAATAGTATGGTAATTATGTTATTGAAAGATTAGCAAATTCAATTATTTTGTGTATAAATTTATTTAATTAAAACTCACAAAGATATAACTATTTCGTGCAGATTTTATTATGTTACTTTACAATGTTTAATATTTAGCAATCAAAGAATTATTAAGTAAATTCTTTTTTTTATGTTTATGAAGGATTAGTTAATAAACTGATATGTATATATATATATGTATAAAGATGTAATATATAGAGATTTGAATACCAATAATAAAAATTATGTTAAATAGAGTTAATTATAGGTTGAATGATTAAAAAAAACACAAATGCTATATGATTGATCACCATCAAAGAAGAATTAGTATGTAGGAAAGTATTAAGCAGTGGATACTTAACACAGAAGGATCTATTGCGTGAACCAAGAGAGAAGCTTAGGGTCACACATGCACACACTACATAACCTTCTGGGTGATATTGAACTGACATATAAAAGAGAAAGACATAATTTAATTTATTAAGAGTTTGGTAAGCGGAGGAAGCAACTACCATGCTTACAAGCTTTGGTCTTTTATTTGAGGTGAGTATACATTATTTTGTTTAGATAGAAATCTATCTTATGTAAAATTGAACTTCACTTGGATGGTTGGAACTGAAAATATTGCTGTCAAGTGAGAATATGTATGTGTATATATTAGTATATGTGTTTGTAATTATAAGTTCGGTTTCTGTCGTCGCCTAGAGTGAGGCTTGTGAGGCTCGTAGACCTCAAAAGAGTCGCAAGGGAGTTGCCACCGAATGGTTCCGGATTGGTTCAACCGACCCATAGCATGAGTGCTAGTTAAACCCTTCAGAGATAAGTTTGGGTGGTGAAGATCTATTTCTATAAGTTTTCAAATTCGATTTTACCATTATAGTTGGAATTAATTGTCCTAAGTAGGCAAACAAGCAAGCGTATAAGTAAGCACACAGCGTGACATGTGATTTGGCATTGCATAGTTGTATGTAGAATGGCATATAATGCTATATAGCATTTGGATGACATGGCATATGCATGACATATGAAGTGATAACATAATAAAATTACACAGCATATGCATGAGATGACATAATAATGAAATAGTAAAAATGGTATGGCATGTACATGACATAGCATAATGACATTGCATATGCATGATATAGTATAGTGATGTGTGTATGAATTGGCATTTGACATGGCATGTGATATGACATACGACATGGCATGTGGCATGGCATACGACATGGCATGTGGTATGACATACGATATGACATGTGACATGGCATGGTATAATGACATGGCATAATGGTATATAGCATGGCAAGTTGGCATGGTATATTGGCATATAACATGAAAAATAACACGTATGGCATGACGTATTGGCATATTTGGATCATATTGGCATACGAGATATGTTATGACATGGCATATGCATGGCATGATATAGAACTATGTGATATAGCATATGACATGATATGGCACATATATTTTGGCAAATATAATAAAACCATCCATGAAATAAAAATTCTCAAAAGGCCGGTGAAAGGGATCAAGGAATTAGGGGATACACATGGGATTTAATGCTAAATCCTAAAAATGGGGGAATAAAGCTATTCTATTATATAAGATCTTCATTGGTACAAAAATCTGAGACAATAAGTAACATCTCAACCTCCTTGGGAAAAATTCCACCTCGGGTAGCATGAGCCAAAAAATGCACGAGTGAAAATGTAAATAAACAAGCAAAATCATTAATAGCAAATGAAATTTAGGACTTGATCGACTAATTCTATGCCATGTAAAAAGCACAAATTAAGAGTCGAAGTGTGATGGATGTAAGGTACGACATGGTGATGTAACATGTGACATGGTGACATGGCATAATAACATATGACATAATGATGTGGCATGTGACATGACATAATATCATATGACATGGTGCCATGGCATGTGATATGGCATAATAGCATATGACATATGACATGGCATGTGACATGATGACATGGTATGATGGCGTATGACATGTGATGTGACATATGACATGATGACATGGCATAATGACTTATGATATGTAACGTGATATGTGACATGATGACATGACATGATATCGTATGATATGATATGATGACATGGCATAATGGTGTATGACATGACATATTAGCATATGATGTGGCATGTGACATGGCATATTAGCATATGATATGGCATGTGATATGTCATATTAGCATATGACATGACATGATACATGGCATAATGGTATATGACATGGCATAATAAAAAGCTAAACATGGCAGTAAAGCTAAATAAAACAAGCTAAACATAGCAGTAAAGCTAAATTAACTTAAAAAGTCAAAGGAAGAAATGACTTACTAGGGCTAGAAGTTGTTCCCCCCAAATTTCCAAAAGCTTAGGATTTTAGTAAAAATTTAATTAATCACTAAACCTAATTAAAATTTTACTTAATTTATTTTAATCCTATGTCTTAGAATTAAAATGTATACTATTTATATGATATTTTGAGTATCATTTTTATGATATATCATGTGTGTTGTAAGAAGAAAGCTTACTATTGTATTTATAGTAGCCTTAGGAAGTGTGTCACCCTTAGGATTGGCAATGTGGGATAAAGTCCCCTTTCGTAGGAAACCCATAGTGGGTAGCTATCTTGCATAAGCCAAATATTGGGTAAATGGTGTGCCCATATGGCAAATGAATATGCATAATTTATGTATGCAACTTGCTCTTGGGGATGGAAACCTATATCAAGCCATCCCGATAACGAAATAAGTTGCAATACGTGCCCAAAGTGGGTAATGTTACACCCACGTTAGAGACCCTAGGAGTTAAGTGTGTACACGTGTCTAGGGCTCTATGTGAATGTATATATATAAATGCATATGTGCATATGATGATGGATTGATGTATATATGTGGATGTATTGATATGAATGCGTGTATATGCGTATATGTGTGACGTCGCCTCGTTGGGAAGCATGTCTTCTCGGTTGGATGAGGGACGGCTTGTGTTTCTGATTGGGTATGCATGATGTTAGGAATAGCCCTTATACTG
>CANYBF012189898.1:0-40578 GCA_948192965.1 Dalechampia spathulata
GGCACTCTCTGTTTGTGTTTCTACCTGCTCTTCCACTTCTTCGGCAAATACGGGTGGATCACCAAATTGCTGAATCTCCCTGCAAAGCTTATCTGCTGAGGCCTTAATGGGCATTCCAGTGCAGTGGAAAGCGAACGGCAACAGAACATTAGCACCTCTTAATCTATGATAGGCAGCAGCAAACTCAAGCTTGGAGATTGAAAACGCATGTCCGAGATGCAAAATTCCATTCATGTACGGAAAGGGGAAGTTGCCAAAGAACTTCTCATCAGGTTCTGGACGGCTTTTACCAGGCTCGGCTCTGAAAACATCTTTCTCGTCCCACCAGGCTCGAGCCTTTTTCTCAATCTCCAGAAGTCGGTCCCTCCTTGCAAAGCTTGTGGTACTCTCACTTGCCATTTCACAAAAGTGATGGGCACTGCATGACAAGAAAACAGAATTTCGGAAATAAGATAAAAAGACCACCAGGATATACATCACAGCACAATTAATTGAAATTGTATTACCGGCAGAGACAAACATATAATAATAGAGGAGATATGTGAAGGTGCATAAAGGCAAGGATATATGTCGAACAAAAATAGGATTTATCAGTAAGAATTTGAAATAGGCCTAAAGAAAAAAAAACAAAACAATGGTACAATTACAGGCCTGCAGTTAAAAATTCGACCGCCGTTAACAACAGCCATATACACTACAATATGTCAATAAATGAAAAGAAACAGATATAGGAAAAATGAAATAAACACATAAAACCAAAGCAACTTCCTGAGAAAAACAACCGACTCATCCGTTTTTCAGGGAGAAGAAGAATCCAAATGTAAAGAAAACTGATAGAAATTTAGTATCATTCTTGGTTATTTTACAACTGACGATTAAAAAGAATAACAACAATAATTTGAAAAAAGATATAAAAAAAAAAGACAGATCATAATCAAATGATGGATCAATTAAAACAAATTAACAATAAAAAACGTGAAATTACAGTACCTGTGAATAAGGGAAAGGCTTGAAACTAATCAAATGAAAATAACGAAAATTGTGACATCGAAAAATAGCGTAGGACGGAATTTAATGAGGGAGTGAATCCATGATTGGGTTTATTTGAAACTATTTTGAATTAAAATAATAAATTTTAAAACTGATCTGTAGAGGATAGATAGATTTTGTGAAGAAGAAGGAAGGAGAGGAAGAGGAGGAAGAAGTCGGCGAGAACAATGAAGTGAACCCTAGGCTATTTTAATTGAATTTAATTTTTTTAATTTTTTATCTTGTTTTTTTTAATAAATCCTTACATAGTGTTTTTTTTTTTTTTGACTTTCAGACTATCTTTCAACATCTCAAAAGAATTTATGATCTTATGAAGAGGAAAATTTAAAATTACTCGAAATCAAAAGAATTTGTAAACTAATTCCTAATTATTTAAATATCAATAATTAATAATAGAATTTTATTTTTGAGTAAAATAATTAGCAAGTCTAAATGACAACAATCAATATGAGAATAATTATTAATCTCATATAATAATTTATATTTTATTATTTTATTCATGATATGATAAAATATAGTTATTAATTAGTGAGATTATTCAATATTTAACCTTTTTTAAATTTTTAAGTTAATTTTAAAATATAAATTCAATATCATGTACATATTAAAAATGTGAAGAGATAAGAGTGAAAATATAAGTGTACCTCTTCCCTTTTAATTTTAATAATTCAAATATAAATATTCTTTTTAAAATTTACATGAAGATAAGTATTACTTTTTTAATTTTAATTTAAAGATAAATATTATTTTTTAAAATTTATATAAAAATAAATATTATTTTAAAAAATTTATAAAAAATAAATATAAAAATTAATCTAATAAATAAAAATAATAAAATAAATTTTTGTTCAATATAAATTAGTACAAAAAATAAATTCACTAATTGTAATTAGTGTATTATTTTATATTTTTATTAAAAAATTTTAATTTCAATATTATTTTTTAAAACTTATAAAAAATAAATATAAAAATAAATTTAACAAATATAAATAATAAAATAAATTTTTATTTAATATAAATTAGTGAATAAAATAAATTTATTAATTATGATTAATATATTATTATATTATATTATATTATATTTTACATAATTATCTTATTAAATTTGAAAAAATGGATAGGTTAAAATTAATTAACATAATATTAAATTATATTATATTTTATGTACTTATCTTATTAAATTTAGAAAATGGATGATTTAATATTAATTAACATAATATTAAATAATTATATCACTATTAAAATTAATAAATTAAAAATATAAATTAATACATAATTTAATAATAAATACTACTTATTTTATTTTTATTTATTAAAATTACTAATTTTATTTATATTTATTACTTTTTTAAAACTTAATAAAAATAAATATAAAAATTAATCTAATAATATAACTAATAAAATATATTTTTATTTAATATAAATTACTGTTCAAAATAAATTTATGAATTGTAATTAGTATATTATTTAATTATGATTAGTATATTATTAAATTATATTATATTATATTATATTTTACATAATTATCTTATTAAATTTGAAAAATGGATAGTTTAATATTAATTAACCTAATATTAAATTATATTATATTTTACGTAATTAATTTATTAAATTTGAAAAATAAATACCTTAATATTAATTAGCATAATATTAAATTATATTATATTTTACATAATTATCTTATTAAAATTAGAAAATGGAAGTTTTAATATTAATTAACATAACATTAAATAATTCTATCACTATTAAAATTAATAAATTAAAAATGTAAATTAATATAAAATTTAAAGATAAATACTACTCATTTTATTTTTATTTATTAGTGATTAAATTTTATTCAAAGTTAAATACTACTTATTTGTATTCAAATATAAACATTACTCATTTTATTTTTATTTTTTAATTTTATTTATTAATTATTAAATTTTATTTAAAGATAAATACTACTAATTTATCATTAATTACTTTTTAAAATTTAGTACATAATAAATACAAATAAAATGAGTAATATTTATCTTTAAATTATATATTAGTTTATATTTTCAATTTGTTAATTTTAATAATGATATAATGAATTAATATTATATTAATTCATATTAAGGCATACATTTTTCAAATTTAATAAGATAATTATGTAAAATTTAATTTAATTTAATATTATGTTAATTAATATTAATAAATTTATTTTATTCACTGCTTTATATTAAATAAAAATTTATTTTATATTTATATTTGTAAATTTATTTTTATATTTTATTTTTCATAAGTTTTAAAAGTAATATTTAAATTAAAAAATTTTAATAAAAATATAAAATAATACACTAATTACAATTAATAAATTTATTTTATTATTTATATTTATCTACTAAAAGGTAAGAGCATTTATCTAGTAACAAATTTTTTTAGATTAAAATTAGATAATAAAATATAATATATAAAATAATTAATTATTAATAAATAAAAATAAAATTAGTAGTAGTCATATTTAAATAAAATTTAGTAGCTAATAAGTACAAATAAAATTAGTGATTTTTATCTTTATAAGTAGTATAAATTAAAGAATATAATATAAAGTATAAAATAATTATCTCATAACAAACAAAAATACAATTAGTGATATTTATCTAATAAAAATAATATATATAGTATAAAATATAAATAATATAATAATTAAAAATTGATAATACTAATTTATGTTTTCAATTTATGCACCTAATTTACATTTTCAATTTATTTATTTTAATAATAAAATTAAAAAATTAAAAATTTGAATTAGTACACATAATATATTAATTTATAATTTATAATTAGTTAATTAATTAAAGTATATCAATTAATATATAATAAGTATATTATAGATTTTATATTATGTCATGGATAATATAATGTTTAATATATTATTTATGAATATTATTGACTTAACCTTGTATTAGTTTAATGATTTTGCTAGATAAAATCATATGATAGAATTATATTTTTTGAATTAGTAAATTAGTATCCTAATAAATATGTTGTTCATTTTTTAAAAATTTATAATAAATTTTAAAACTAATTTTTAAATAATTTAAATATATTTATTAGTTCAAAATATAATTTCATTACCTAAAAATATTTTTTAAATTATATTTTAATCATAATATTTTATTAGTACCATTTATATCCTTTTAATTTATGATTGTAATTATTTTTATTAATTACATTATATTGTAAAATTTCATTAGAATTAACACTTTATGTTTTTGATTTTTGATTTTTTATATAATTATTAATATATTGAATACAAAAACTAAAATTATTCAATTCAAAATGAAACAATTTCCAATGTGATTATATTTTGTAATAACTAGAAATAAAGCATAGAGATAAAAAATATCAAATTTAGAAGTGTACTTGCTACAATATGTTTTTTACATTGATAACTATATGTTGCATTATCAAGAGGGATTTCAAATTCAACAATAATAATATTAATCAAAAAATATGATTTTAAACTCAACAACAATAATATTAATCAAAAAAAATAATCTAAAAAGAAGGAATCAATATACACAAAAAATGTAGTCTACAAAGAGGTTTGTTATCAATAAATAAACAAATATTTACTCTTATTTTTTATAAATGAATGGATGAAAATATTATATAAAAAATATTTTAAATAAGTACATCATGTTTAAATGTTAAATATTAATTTAAAATTATATAAAATATTACAATGATAAAAAATTTGAAAACATAAAATATAAAATTATTATAAATGATGGATCAAAAAAATTATTTCAATGTGCAACGAAACTCTAGTATTTATAAAAGATTTAAGTATATATCTTAACAAAGCTTCTTCAATATTCATCTATGGCTGTCATTTTCTTTGTTGTTCAACATGGATTACAATATGCATTTTAATATTCCAACCGTTGTAGAGGAATAACTAATTATATGGTAGTGAAAATTTTATGAAAAAAAGATTGCAAAAATTATCAAGTAATTGATGCTTCTAGCATAATGAACCAACTCAAATAATAATATTCACATTATACTCATCTTGTTTGCCTCATACGATATTAAATCTTTATACTAAATGGTTAAATGATTATAAGTTGTACCATAACCCAATATCTCTTCATATGGAATTTACTCAATATTCCATGATTGATTGCTAGTACCTTTAAAGTATTTGTACCAATGAATCAACAACCATCTCTCTTTCTTTTTTCTTTTTTTTTTTTTTATCAAAATCAACAACAACCATCATGTTTGCCTGTTACCATGGGAGCTGAAGCCCGTAACACACATACATTCAGATATCCCAACTAGCACTATGAAGTCGCTGAACATCCTTAAAAAGTGGTCTATTTGTTGGCGTGCAGAGCCAGACTAGTTGCTTTCAGCTTTCTAGCAAGTTATCTAAAATACGAAAGAGAATGCACAGGAAGCACAAAAAAATATTTATGCCATGTCGGAGTTATATTCACAGCAACAGATACGTAGCTGTTGTAATTTGATAGCAGGTCCATCTAAAGCCCCTGGGCTGATTGTTCCACATGGATGATACAACTCCAATACCTAAAGTCATGACAAGCGTCGTCATTTCTTTAACTCATAATTCTTGCTAAACTTCTTTCCTGCAACAGCAAAGAAACGCATGTATGACAATGTTGGCGTGTCGTTTTGTATGAACAAGTAGACAGAAATATACAAACATACTTTCTTTTTCTACGATCAATTCCAGTATTCCTCATGTCATTTTTTGCTAGAGTGGATCCAGTTGGCATCCCATATGGCATTGGAGAAAGTGCTGAAGACGGAGCTGATGGCATGGTAATAGTTGTCGGAGGCACCGGTGGTATTGGTTGCACAGATGCTGGAACTGGAGCAGATGCAGGGGGTGCAGGAGCAGGTTCAGGAAGCGGTCTTGGTAAAATGTGCTTCAATCGATTGTTTCTATAGTTCTTCCAGAAAAAGAATTGCTGCCTATGGGCCAACTCCTAAAAAATTCACGCATGCAAAGTGAATCTAAAATTGATGCTCAAAAAAAAAAAAGGAGTTAATCTAAAATTAAATACAACTAAACCAACAGAACCCTTATTTTTTCGTGTTAGTTTAAACAAGAACTTGCATACTTTCTGCATGGACTCGAGAAATAAACATTTCCTCTTCAAGACATTAGTACAATTATATGTAATTGTCAATCTGTAACCCGAGAAAAAAAAAATTAAGCAGAAGACTTTATGCAGCATATAATAACGTGAAAGAATAACAGAAAATTCCAGGCACACAAAATAACAATCAAGTAACGTTTAATCTCAAGCAAATATGTATCAGATGTAACTTGTACAAGCTCATCAACTGGAACCATGAAAGATGGAAATACCAATGACATGTTGTATTTATTAAATGACTTGCTAAAGAGATATAACCTTGTTGCCAGGATGTGCCATTGCATTCCGAAAATTCGCATTTTGAAGAAGTTCAAGAAAAAATAGGCAATGAGGGTACCTGTAATCAGCCCAGACGATCAGTGCAAGAACCTTAGTTCTACTTTGTTCAGAAAATGAATCAACGTTAAAAGGCAAGTGAACAAAACTACATTTCATGTCGCTATAAATCATTGGAAAAACTCATCTATAATTTGAGAACCAACAACTCAAGTCCACAAGAGTGCAATCTTTTCAAGAGGTTAAGCTCACATTATAAATTTCATGTACTCAGGTCGTTGCCAGTATTGAAGGTATTTCAAGTAGCCAATAAATGCTTCATCTTCAAAATAGCGATTCTGAGCCAAATCTACATTAAAAATGAAACATGTATTTTAAAAAAAAATTCAAGAACCCAGCAAGAAGTGAAAAGACCAAAAATTAGAACAATAATGAGTTAAAATTGAAAGGGTTTTCAAATTTGAAAGCTAAATCGAAATGGCTTACAGTGGATATAAGTAGGATTGGCTAGACATTGAACAAATTCCAACTCTAGCAAAAACCGTTGTCGTCCATCATCAGGATCTGTATATTTGCTCATAGACCTGGAAAATTTTAAATTGAACTAAGTTCAACCTAAATTACACAATCCATTTGAATAGAAATATCTAGGCAACAGAAGTTTGAATCTATGTTATATGAAAACAAAACAATTCCAATAAATGTGGATAAGCATACGTTTAAAAACTTAATTCCGGTTAACAACAGTCATATAAACTTCGATCAATAACCGAAAAGAAATAGGAAAAAATAAAAAAATACAGAAAAAACCAAAAAAACTTCGTGAGACAATAACAGTAAAAAAAAACCAATAAACAAAAGCAGATATAAAAAAGGATCCACTTCCACGAAAAAAGAAGGCTCCAAAATATAAAGAAAAATGAGAGCAATTTAGTGCCATTCTTGGTTATTTTACAAATGACTAATTGAAAGAATAACAATAATAATTTTTTAAAAAAAATTTCAAAGATAGAGATCATAATCAAATGATGAACGAATCAAAACAACAACAAAAAATAAAAATAAAGAGAAATTAAGCATTACATGTCAATAAGTGAAAGACTTGAAGCTAAAGCAACAGATGAAGAATCGCGAAAATCGTGACAATCCAAGTACCATGAAGAGACGGATTTTAAGGAGCGGGTGAATTGATGATTCTGTTTTATCTGAAATTATTTTGGATTAAAATGCAGAGATAGAGCGAGTTAGGGTTTTGGAGAATTTGTTGAGAAGGGGGAAGAGGGGGGTAGGTCGTTGAGAACAGTGGAATCGACATTCAGGTTCCTCTGCGTAGGCATCTAAAACGGCGTAGTTTGTGCAGGAGCATGTGAAAGTTTTTGTTTTAATAAATAGATAGAGATACGATTAAATCGGGACCCACCCAAAGTTTGCTTCCGATTTTTTTGATAATACCTTGTATGTTTATCCTGATTTTAATTTAATTATGAATTATAATACAAAATATTATACATGTATTTAAGTATTTGGCACAATTCCAATCCCAATCATAGGGACAGCAAAACTTTGATAATACTTAATAAAATCTTACATACCCCAGAACATAATAATATGTAAAATCATATATAACTTCATTCATTAAAATCTATTTATATGTATTAATTTGTTAATAATTGATCATTATTAATTATTATTAATGGATTATTAATTATCAAATCTAACATTCAATGATTAAATTGTAATGATCAACAAATGATTAATGATAATCAATTATAATTGATAATAATATGAATGAGTGAAATTAAAGAATTTTTTAATTTTAATTTAATTATTTTTCTAAACTATAAACTGTAATAATATTTTATGGAAATGAAACCTTATTATTCAATGTCATTTTTAAATTTGAAACTAAATTTTTTTAATTAATTAATATTGTTCATACATTCGAATAAAAAACTTTACCACATTTCATAATTAACAAAAATGAAATTTAATTTAAAATTCATATTTATGATGATAAAAGAAAGCAACATTTTAAAAGAATTATTATATTTTAGAAAGGGCAGAGAAATTAGTGGTTAGAATAGAAAAAAAATAAGATTTATGAATGTAATTAGATTAATATATAACTATAAATTGAATAATTAAAACATCTTTATAAGTTGAATATAAAATTTTTTAAAAAAAATTGACGTCAGATTATCATAATCATCCAATTTCCATAATATTAAAACATCTTCATCAAATTTGGAAATTTTGACAATTAATTTAACTGCCTGATAATTTATCAGAAATAATAAGTTGTCTCCCTCTCATGTCATGGCTGTCCGAATTTAGTCAATTTTCTATTCTGGCGATAAGAACATGACGTGGCAATTTACTTCTCTGCCAACTCATATCTAGCGATTATCAAGACGGACCTATTAAAAGAGCCCTTGTAGTTTTGAAACATTCAGTCCACGTCATCACCTGGACTACGCGGAAAACCGCCTAAGCTTGATGGCTGCAGGCTTCGTCAATGCCAACGCAGACCTCACCTTTAACGTCAACTACCATAATGCCACGTCTATGGTAAACATAAATCTTTCGAAATTTTAATGTTCAATTTTAACTCTGAATCAAATTGTTATATATATTTTTTTTTATTTTGAATAAAATGTAAAAATTAGTTAATATATAAATCAAGAGTTAAATCATAAAACTTAAATTATAATTAATTTTGTTATTTATAATTTTATTTTATATAATTACATATACATTATAGAAAAAGTATTATATTATTTTTTGAATATTTTAAAAACTGTAATAATTTAAATAATTATTTTGGATGATTGACTTTTTATATGATAAAATATGTTTCTTTTCTTTTTAAAGTTAATGTTCAGATATAAATTTGATATTTTTTTAATCAATAATAGCATTTATTAATTGGCTTAAAAAATAAATGAATCTTTGGATCTTTATATCATGTAAATTTATTTTGATCTAAATTGACAAAATTGAATTACTTAAAAAAATTAGATTAATATAACTGAAATTTTTGTTTTTTACATCAATTTTAAAGATTTTAATTTTAGTATCTTCATTTTCTATAGATTGCTCCAAGCCTGGTCACCCTACTGGCTAATACGTTGACCGACTGTCATTGAATAATTTTTTGAACCGGATTATCAGATGCAACGGAAATGATGGGTTGAGTGTGAAGTCAGTAATCGATATGTAGATCAATGGCCAGGATGATGGGTGCTTGCGTTAAGTTATGCTTATTCAAGGGTCAAGATGTCACGGAATACATGGACCAAATTGGGTTTCACGTGGAGAAGTGTTTTCTGAATTTCTTCCTTTTCTTGCTGTATTATTTTTCCGCAAAACATTTTCAATCGTGCACTTTAATTGACTATTTCATTAATATTTAAAAGTATAGTATTAACTCTACTTTAAAAATATTTAATGATTAAATTTCTTTTAAAATTCAATTAATATTTATTTAATAAAATAATATTAAAATAAATAGAAACTAGGAACAATTCGAACTCCAATAATTTTCATATAATATTACAACTTTTATAATAGAAAATCTAAAATTAAATTTATTGTATAGTTTAAATTTACTTTAAAGTGAAATAATTGTTTTCGCATTGAACTAACCATTTGAAATGCAAGATGATAATCTCATGAAGAAACAGTACACGTGGACGCTCTAGATTAATCCTTGCTTTGTCTTTAAAAGGATAGATTTTATGTTTACGCATCCATCGTCAGACTAATAAAAGACAGAAAACTCCGTCTTAATTATTTTTTTAAAAAAGTGAATAAATATCAATTGTGAATTCAATGCGTCATATTTTTGAATTTATTTTTATTGTAAATAATCTACTATATTACAAATTAAAAAATTATCGTAGATCGTGAATCATGATTGTACTAGTCCATAATATTATTTCTGTATAAAATATTTTATTATTTTATGAAATTAAGATGGTATTAATTTCTTTTATTTTTACACTAATTATATGACTATAAAATTACAACTCTTTTTTTTTTCTTATTTTTGTTATTTAACTTCTAATATTTATAACTGACAAATTAACACTGTTAAGTATAACTTTAATAAATAAATAAAAAGCTATGTACATCTCAAATATAATTTGATTAAAATATTTAAAAAAATTATTGATTCCGTGGTATAGAAGTTAAGGGGTAAAAATGGAGCTTACGTAGTTACCTACCATGGTTTAATAATGAACTAGAAAGCAACGTAAGCAGCTCAAAAGAGTCGAAAGTTGGTAGCATAAAAGTCAGCTTAAAAGAAAGAATCAAAACCTTCCATCACCTCTTCAGCGGAAGAAGGCTCAAATTGCTAAATTGCCACATTTTACCACTTTTCAGCCATTCTGCTCCCCAAAAGCTCATTTTCTCCATAAATTTACATTACGGATTCCAATTGCTCCAATTTCTTCTAAATTGATCTTACCCCTTCAACTTCCAATCAATTTATAATAAACTAATAAAAAAAATTACATCTTACTGAATGTTATCTTAAAAATAAATACATATAAAATGTCGTAAATTTAAGATTTTTGATTAATTAAATATTTGATTATATGCATAACAAATATACTAAACATATTTATATACAAGTATTTTGAGTGATAGCGTTTTTACATTGTAGGTAATGATCTTATTTTTTTTATTTTTTACTTTATATTATATATTAAAATACGTGTTTATGCTTATATATTAAATATATAATTTATTAATTTAAAACAAATGTATAATTATTTTCATTTATTTTTATTTTTATTTCAATATCTAATCATGCATATTTTATCCCATGCTTTCTTTTTATTTTAGGAGTAGTATTAACTAGAAAGATTAAAATATGACAATTTTAACCTTTAATGTAGATGTATGATAAACTCAAACTTTAACTTATATTTAATAAGATATATTATAATTAAATTAAATGTATAATACAATACAATACAATGTAATTATTATTATATTTAAATTGTAATTTATAAATAAAATAAAATATAATTAATATATTATTTTAAATTATGTATAAATTAATTTATTTTTATTAATAATATATAGTTGATTAAATCTTATATTTTTAGTTTTCATGTTTTTAATTTTAATTGTCTATTTCAATGTTTAATATTTCAATCATGATATTTTGGCTCTTATTTCAACTCTCAATGGTTGAATATTTATTTTATATCTTATATATATCATATTTCAATTAATATAAATTAATTTTTATGATTATTGATAATAAATTATTTATGTTAATAAAATTATTATAATATAATCAATATGGAGAAATGAATACATCAAAATTAATATATTATTAAAAAATATATTATATTATATATATATATTAATAAATATATTATATTAGATTTTTCTTTATTATCAAAAAATATAATGTAATAATCATTATATTATATATTTATATTCTTATTCTTAATTACACCTTATCAAATATAATCATAGATTATGTTTCATAATATATATTATATTATAATATAATCAATCTTGTTATTTAATAAAAAAATATATTATAATATAATGTAATTATTATTACGTTATGATGTTTAACTAACAATGTGATATAATCAATTTTTTGTTTAAAATTATATGAAAATTCAGTAGACAGTAATTGATATTGAATTCTAGATTTTAGTCTCAATAATGTCTAGTTTTTAGTCTTAATATTCAAATACTTAAATCTTTACCTCAATGTTTAGGTGTCAAGATTCTGTCTTAAGCCATGATATTTGTATATGTATATATAGTTATAGTGACTATATTGATAATTAATTAATTAATTAATTAATTAATAATAACATCATTGTAATATAATTATACTTAATAGATTTAATGTTAAATATATGTAAATCTATATAAATTTAAAAATATATTAGTTGAAGTATATTTAATTACATAATTGTTAATCAATATGATATATTATATATTTTTCATTATTCAAACAATGTAATAAAAAATATCATGAGCATGATTTTACACTCTTGCTTACATCCTATAAAACATTACATAATGTTTGGTAAGATATATCATAATACAATATAATTATAAGTATAATGTATTATAATGTAATTATTATTATATTATAATATTTAGATAATAATTATAAATAAAATATAATTAATATATTATTTTAAATTATATAAAATTATTTAAATTGGAAAGTTGTTCATTATGAATCATAGATAGTGTTGGATATTGTGTACCAATTTCGATATCTAATATTTTAAATTTTAATGTATAAATCATTAATTATGAAGGTTAAGTATTCATATTTTAATATTGATATATAGATATTTGAATTATCTATGGATTGATAATATTTGATTTCATATATAATAATAATTGATTATATTAATATTCAATTAATTATTTGTTAATAAAATTATTTTAATGTGATTATAATCAAAATTATAATAATAAATTTATATAAATTTAAAAATACATTATTTAAATTATATTTAATTTTGTAAATATTGACAAAGTTATTACGATTGAATGAAGGATATAATATAAAAATTATGACATTCGATGAGGTGAGATGATGAAAAAGTAAAGATCGGAGCAATTTAAACATAGACTATAAGTTTGGGGACAATTTTATACTTCGGCCAGTCTCTAACGATCTTACCAAAAGTTAATCCATGGTTGCTGCCACTGCTGCTCCGTTTACCGGTCACGACATTGACAACTCATTTTCCTTTGAAAATTTCGTGATTATCCAAATGATTCACCCTCCAATCACCTTCCCTATTTAATACTGATTTTCCTTATATATACCCACGAGAGCCCGTCGTCTGTCTTGTAGTCTGTTCGAGTTCATTTTCAAATAAGTTTTATTTTATCTTACGCCATGAATGCTCTTGCAGCAACAAACCGTAATTTTAGACATGCTGCTCGGATTCTTGGGTTGGACTCTAAAGTTGAGAAGAGTCTTTTGATCCCTTTTAGAGAGATCAAGGTATTCAACCCCCAAGGAACGAAAAAGGAAAAACAATTGATTCTTTATTGTGTTATTTATTGTTATGTTGGAAGTTGAATACTTCCGATTTCTTTCCTTGATCCTTTCTTTTGTATATCTCTTGATGTGGCTTTGATCAGGTGGAATGCACGATCCCTAAAGATGATGGAACTCTGGTATCATACGTTGGATTCAGAGTGCAACATGATAATGCTCGTGGACCCATGAAAGGAGGAATCAGATACCATCCTGAGGTATGTGATCACAATCAGCTATCAGTTAATTCTTTTCCTTTTACCTTTTTTGTGTTAAAAAATCTGTTTGTTTTTCTTGTGTAAGCCTCATTATTCTAGTTTTGAATGCTAGATGAGAATTATTAACTTCAAAAATTTATCTTATCATGAAGTTTGGATGCTAAATGGGAATAGTATTAGATGGATTTTAGTAGTTTTCAATAACTGATTGCTAGAATTTCAATTCTGATTGGCTTGTGAGCAAGCTTGTCGATCATAGTTTTCTTCCAGATTAGACTAAAGCTTTATGCTTTTGAATGAAACGTATCTGCTTTGAGCTGCTGTTGTTTCACGCACCAGCTGCAATGACTAACCTATACAGTGACAATTTTTCTGAGCTGTGTAGAGTAAATTCTGACGAAGAAAATCCACTTCCTACCATCTAAAGTGTTCCAAAATAGTTCAGTTCTTACCATCTTATCTAATATTGATTGAGAATAGTTTTGCCTTGTCCAGAGCTTGTTGTCTCTTTCAATATCTGAAGCTTGAATTAACTTCCTTTGTCATGAATCTATTTGAAATTACCTGAATTCGCATTCCGTGAATTTGTAATCATATGGTAAGGTCTGTAGAAAGTAACCTGAAAATGTGAACGAATCATCTTACAGAGTCCACAGTAGTATGATAAATGATTCATGGTTACTTCCTTTCCTGCTGGCCAAAAGTTTTGTTTTACAATTTCATTCGAATATAGGCCCTCTCTGTTCTTCTAGTTTTCGCTTTGATGATTGTGTAATCTATAATTGATTCTAGAGCATTACTCTGTTTATTTTTGACAGGTTGACCCTGACGAAGTGAATGCCCTTGCTCAACTAATGACATGGAAGACTGCTGTAGCAGACATACCCTATGGTGGAGCAAAAGGAGGGATAGGCTGCAGTCCAAGGGAATTAAGTTTGAGTGAGTTAGAGCGACTTACACGTGTCTTCACCCAGAAGATCCATGATCTCATTGGCATTCATACAGATGTTCCAGCTCCAGATATGGGTACTAATGCTCAGGTTACATCTTTCCACTGATTTCTTTTCTACATTTCTTCATAGTTCAATTTCGTTTCTGGTTCAATTTTGAAAGAGAGAGATGTTTAATAATGGGGCTAAAATATGTGAACAGACAATGGCATGGATATTGGATGAGTATTCAAAATTTCACGGTCACTCTCCAGCTATTGTGACAGGAAAGCCAATCGTAAGTATCAAAGAATTTTTATTCCAAGTTTACACTTCTGAAATTTGAGAGAATCATGTTAAAGCTGAATGGAATGGTATAATGTCCATATCTTTTGTCTTAGGATCTTGGTGGATCACTTGGTAGAGAGGCAGCAACTGGTCGTGGAGTTGTTTATGCTACTGAAGCTCTGCTTGCTGAATATGGAAAATCCATTGAAGGTTTAACGTTTGTTATTCAGGTAAAAACTTGAAATCACATTTCATTTGTGCATTTGTTTGTCATTTAAATCATAATCTTCTGAAATATTATTTCTTCGAAAAGTTGATATGTATTAATATTATTCTTTTCAGGGCTTTGGGAATGTGGGGTCCTGGGCAGCAAGGCTCATACACGAGAGAGGTGGGAAGGTTATAGCAGTGAGCGATATCACTGGTGCTGTCAAGAATCTTAAAGGAATTGACATACCTGAACTGCTTAAGCATAAAGATCTGACAGGCGGTTTGACAGATTTCCATGGTGGAGATCCGATGGATTCCAGTGAACTACTTGTACATGAATGTGATGTTCTCATCCCGTGTGCTTTAGGTGGAGTTTTGAACAGGTTTGGCCGAAGATTTGCAATTTCTTATTTGTTTTTCACTTTCTACGTATTGTTACTCATTGCATTTCTGTAACCTTGTTACCAATTTACTTATCCAAATCAACAAAAAATCATGAAGAACTGAATAAAGGCAAGTAGTTCCCTTGAGATTAGCCCATCTTATTGTTGAGCTTATCAGACGACACTGCTGGTTTAGACATATATTTGAAATTTAGCTTGTAAAAAGGCAAGAAAGAAAAAATGAAGGTGATACCTTTAAAAATTGATGACACCGGACTTGCTTTTCCTCAGGGAAAATGCTGCGGATGTGAAAGCTAAGTTTATAGTAGAGGCAGCGAACCATCCAACTGACCCAGAAGCAGATGAGGTACGCTTTTCACTTTGACGCTACAGATTCTGAAAAAGATTGGACACGAATTAAATGGTTTTGGTTGATGACATATTGATATTACAGATTCTATCCAAGAAAGGAGTTGTAATACTTCCTGATATTTACGCAAATGCTGGAGGCGTAACTGTCAGCTATTTTGAGTGGGTTCAGGTAAACACATTACAAATAGTTTTTGTTTACATATCCTGTAATCCATGCTGATTGTTGAAATTCTTATATGATTAAATCCTGGTAAAACGATCGAAATCTTGTTTAAAACAGGCGTTGAATGTGTTGGAATTTTGCAGAATATACAAGGTTTTATGTGGGAGGAAGAACAGGTGAATAAGGAGCTTAAGAGGTACATGACTCGAGCCTTCCACAACATCAAGAACATGTGCAAGACCTACGATTGCAATCTTCGGATGGGTGCTTTTACCCTTGGGGTAAATCGTGTCGCTCGTGCCACTCTCTTAAGGGGATGGGAAGCATAATCTGCTTTCTCGTCTCTTGCTAGGCAGTCCATCTGAAAGTTGAAGCATAAAAAATATTCAAGCAGTTATTATTTCCTTTTTTTTTATATATATTTGAATTGTTTTCCCCATTTTTTCCAAAATCCCAAAATTATAGATGGATTCAAGTGGATCCATTTGGGATAATACTCAGTTGTTCAAGAAGAGGAAGAAAGAACTATTGTCAAACAGCATCAAGAATGCTATTGAAATGCTTATTTGTCTCCTATTATTTTCACTTGCAGAAAATTATGATTTGCTAAAGAAAAAATGTAGTAAGAAGAGAATAGGATGATATTGCATAGAGTTAATATTTAAAAAAGAGAATCCAGATAAAAGTAACCTGCCCATAATCTCACCGACAAAAAGTTGCAATGCAGGATAGTGTTTTTCATTATGAAGTATGGGCATATTTCCTGCTCCTATCCTAATCTTACCATTATTACTTGTAAAAGGAAACACTCTAGGACTAGAGAACTAAACCTGCTTCAGCATCCATGGCTTCTATTTCCATTTCCGTCTCGTTGCTCAGAGCTTGCAGTTTACATCATGTCACCAAGAAACAACAGCCTCAGGCCAAACCTGCAAGCTCTCTGGTGTCAAAACAAACAACCCATGTTACTCTAAATGTCGAAGAACAGCAAGGTACAAGCACGCTTGTAAAACAAGAGAAGCCGCTTTTGCACACCGATACCAAGATTGCTGATGATGAATCGAGCCTTGGTTCTGAAACAGAATCCTTTGCTCCAAAATTTAAGGATGGCCGCTGGAAGAAAGGAACTTGGGATCTGAATGTGTTTGTCAAGGACGGTAGGATGGATTGGGATGGTCTTATTAAAGCAGGCAAGTGGCATATCCAGAATCCATTGATTATATCACTGTTTTTTCCCCACCTTGTGAAGTATGTGAAGTATGTAATGCTTGTGTAATCTTTTATTCTACTACCTGTTTGTTCTTCAGAGGCAAAGAGGAGAAAGTTCCTTGAACTGCACCCAGAAGCATCTACAAATGAAGAACCGGTTCTGTTTAGGAGCTCCATTATTCCTTGGTGGGCATGGCTCAAACGGTCTTACCTACCAGAGGCAGAGCTAGTCAATGGTTTGTAACCCTTTAAGACAGCTTTCCACTTTGTATCTTGCAACCATATGTCCTACCAAGAAAAAAAACCTGCAAGTTAGCGTAGTTCACGCTTGCATTGTCATCGCAGGTAGAGCTGCAATGGTAGGATTCTTCATGTCCTATGTGGTGGATGCGCTGACGGGACTTGACATGGTTGGCCAAGCCGGAAACATGGTGTGCAAAGCAGGACTTTTCGTGACAGTCATTAGCATAATACTCCTCAGGAGAACATAAGATTTTAAGAAGCTGAGGAACTTGGCTGATGAAGCTACATTGTATGATAAACAATGGCAGTCAACATGGAAAGATCAAGATGCAATCACAAGCACTAGTGGGTCAGGCAGAACTGGAAACTAGAAATATGTATTGTCTTTTTCTCAAATGTGTACTATTTTCCAAAATAAAACCAAAAAAAAATTAAGCTAGCAATTGCACAGCTTCGTTCTTTATAGTATTTGTTCGACCAAAGGCTTTAAATTTTAACTATCAATTCAGAAATTAAGCGCCCACTAGTACACGCCGATCAGAGGGAAAGAAAAAAAGCAGGCGATGTCAAATACTGAAGCCTCAGAATATCAAAATGGCCAGAAGAAACTAACTTTGTACTGCGCGAATTGAATGGGCAGGTTTTCGTGTTGCTCTCATTGAATATATATATATATGTTTATATTTATATGTGTATGTATGTATGTGTATGTATGCATGTATGTATATTATATGTATGTATGTGTATGTATGCATGTATGTATATTATGTTTATATTATGTTTTATCTATCCATTTGGTCAACTAAATTAATATTATAAAATGAATGGAAGTGTACGTCTGTAACGGCTTGTCATTGTTACCTGTAAAAAGAAGAATATTTCGATCCTTCCACCTGTAAGAAGTTCTTCGCTGACTTGCTCTTTAATTTAAAGGCTAGAACTCAGGGAACAGATATATGCCAAAAGATCATCCGTGGTTTTTGAAAATGGACGCAAGGTTGCTGGAGGCAGCTCAAACAGGAAACGTGGATTACTTGCTCCAATTACTTGAAGAAAATTCACTCATCCTTCACATGATTGCTCAGGTTTCGTCTGAAAATCCTCTTCACATTGCTTCTCTTGCTGGGCATGTTGACTTTGTGCAAGAGATGTTAAGGCTGAAACCAGAATTTGCCTATGAATTAAACCAACAAGGCTTTAGTCCTATGCACATGGCAGCAGCTAATGGACTTGTAGAGATTGTCCGGGAGTTGGCAAGATTTGACAGCAGACTCTGCCGTCTGGAGGGAAAAGAAAAGAAGACACCTCTTCACTATGCAGCGATCAAAGGAAAGGCTGAGGTAACAAATGTGATGCTTTTGTCCTGTTCTGATTGTATTGCTGATGTAAATGTTGAAGGAGAGACTGCTCTACATCTAGCCGTCAAGAATAGCCAATTTCATGCAGCACATGTTTTGGTGGACTGGATCAGGGGAATGAACAGGGAAGATATGCTGAATGTTAAGGATGAATCGGGCAACACACTCTTGCACCTTGCAGCCTGGAAAAAACAACGTCAGGCAAGTTGAATGTATAGTTTCATTTCCATGGTTCCATTTTTTTTTTTTAGTCAATTCAGTTTCCCTTTCATTTTTACAACCAAACAAGCTATACATGTTCACATTTAATGATCGTCATGATCATGAAAAGTAAACACTTATTGCTCTGCGTTTATGTAACATAAATAAGGCTTTGTTGACTTCAGGTGTTATTGTTTGAATATATTAGTGCAATTCTGGTTAAACGTGGGCCTTGCTAAGATAAGTTAAAGTAATCCTTGCAGAAAAATCTAGATTGATACAATCTGAACTGTTGACAATTCTCGGAAGCATAACCGAGACCTTTGTTATTCTGTCACGATTTCACACTTGTCTTTACTGAAGTGAGAAACATGCATATAACACCAAGCATGGTGAACTACAACGAACACATGAACATTTCCTTTAAGCAATCAAAAATACTTTCTTGCAGGTGATAGAGCTCTTACTTGGTGCCTCATCCAGCCGTTCAGGCATTCTGGAAGTGAATTCCAAGAACAATATTGGCCTCACCGCCCTCGATTTGCTGTTGATTTTTCCAAGCGAGGCAGGTGACGCAGAGATCATAGAAATTCTTCGAGGTGCTGGAGCCAAGCAAGCGAAAGACATAAACCCTTCTCCTGTTTCTCCATTCCAATCGGTGGATCGGAACCCAGAAGGCACCTCTGACGCATCCGGGATATGTGATATAACATATCCCAATAACTTGGAGGACTACTTCAAGTTCAAGAAGGGTAGAGACTCTCCTAGTGATGTTCGGAGTGCACTGTTAGTTATCGCAGTTTTAGTGGCGACTGCAAGTTTTCAAGTTGGAGTTAACCCTCCTGGAGGACTCTGGCAAGATAATTACATACCGGATCAAATTAATAGTACCAAAGCCGTCGTGAGAAAAGCACATTATGCTGGAACATCAATTTTGGCCACTTCAAACAAAACTGCATATGAGCTGTTTGTGTTTTTCAACTCAATAGGATTATCAGTATCTCTTATTATGATTAACATCCTGACAAGTAAATTTCCCTTGCAACTTGAGCTACAAATATCCATGGTTGCGATGTATTGTACTTACAATACCGCATTGACAAACATGACACCAGATGAAATACAACTTTATGCTGTTTTGATGACCTCACTAGTGTCCTCCCTTGCCCCAGTCATAGCCAGGGGGATAAGATTATATGCAAAGAGAATCTCGAAGTGTTTAGTGGATCTGGGATCATTCTTGATAAGACAGTAAGATCATCATGTTTACTGTTTCTGCTCTTAGCTTATGTTTAGTTGCATGTAATGCTTATCCTCATCCATTGTAACTCCTCATGTAAATAATCTTCTTCTGTATCTATACATCTATACACACGCACACACACACACTCTATTATGGTATCAGAGCAACACCATGTCAAGCTCACAAGCGTAGTCCTTGTCTCTAATGTATCTCAGTTTCTTACTTTGAGATTGACATCTTGAGTTACCTGTCGCGAAAAGGCTAGCAACTGACATTGCTTGGTGGGTATAACCTCGACATCTTCTCCATCGCCTGCAACTATTGATAACAACCCAAATTGAGGTTATGAATAATGGTTCAGGGAAAACCAAATCGTACCAAGTTCGCTCAATGGCTCAATCTTCGAGAACCTACTTGCTCAAGTTAAGCGATAAACTTGCCCATTTCTCCCCAAGGTACACGACACAAATTCTTCAACCAAGTAAAATCATGTGAAAGTATAATTTAAATTAAAATTGAATACAAAATATAATTAAATAGTATATTTTAATAATAATAATAATAATAACTAAACAAGAATTTTAAGTGGAATAAAATAATAATTTCGAAATATGAAAATTAAAAATGTAGAACATTAATAATTACTCTGCAGCTTTTTTCTTATATTTTTATTTTATTTATTGTGATAAATATGAATCTATGCAAATAAATGTATATTACATATTGGGTTTTATGAAAAATACGTATAGATAAATAAATAAATAAAATGAACCAAGAAAAGGACCCAAAAAAGATATAATCTAATTGAGATGAAAAAAGAATAAAAGAAAACAATGATAAATAAATAATGAATGTTAATAAAACAAGTATAAAAATAATTTACGTCAGATAAAAATATAAATAAGGAGTAAAATTAATATAATCTTAAAAAATAGATTAAACAATTGGGCTGGTTGCCTTAAAATTCAAGTAGGAACATTTATATTAAAAAAAAGGATGAGGTTTTTTTTAGAATTTATATAAAAATAATAAATTTTTACTTTAAACTTTAATATACACGATACGGTCTAATTGTGCGGTTCTTTAGGAGCCCAAATTTCCACCACCCGGTGACCCAACAGCCCATTTATTCGAATGTTTAAAAAGTGGCGAGGGAAAAACACACCCTCTTGGTTTTGTTTTCCATCGCTACTCAACTGCTGGTCCACAATCAGATGTCGGAGGGCTACGGTTATGCCACTAGCAAACTTATCACCGCCGAGCAGAAGGCTCGAATTTCACAAAACTTCAGAGCCGCCAAAGCTCTTCTTTCTCGCAAACGGTCTCTTGATTCCTTCAGGTAAGTAAGCTTTTTTTTTTTTTCTTTTTGTTCTTTCTCACCTCATGAAATTTACTTGAATTTAAACTGATGTAGAGGAAAGAAAAATATTTCAGTTGTATTTCCATTTCTAGGGAGGGAAGAGGAGTCGGGTCGCCTCTCAAGATTACTAGTGTCAGGAGAGTTCCTCTCATGAAAATGCAGATGAATATGCCCTCGCCTCCCCCAGCGTCGTTTCGTGCGAATGGAATCAGTTCTAATACTAAGAAGTTCGATGAGATTAATTCTAGTTTAAGCACTGCGCATGTTTCTTTAGGGAATGAAAGTGTTAGTTCAGAGTCTTTTGTTAGTCCTATAGGGCAACTCCCAGGATGTTCTGGTTTGAGTGCTTATTCATCCACGCCTACACTTCTGGATGATGATTTTGACGAGTCTATTCTGAAAGAGATTGATGCTATATGTGATCAGAATTATGCTGCTAATAATAGCAGTTCCAGGCTTACTGTCAATGGTGATTTTGGCTGTTTACTGTCAACTACTACCGTAAATGAGGATGTTAGAATAAAACGTGCTCTGGAAGTTGATTACGATGACCTCGGATCTACAGCAGAGGATAAGTGTACTTCTGAGACAGTTCAATATGGCAACATGCCTGATGAGTACTCAAAGTACTTGCAGTCTTTGAATGATAGGCAAAAGGAAGCAGCTTGTACTGATATTTCTATTCCTTTGATGATTGTTGCCGGTCCAGGAAGCGGAAAGGTCTTCACTATTCCCATACCTCTTGCAAATGCTCGTATATGTATTTGCATTTTATAATTAGCAAACACATACAAGCAGTAACAAATCCTTTACTTAGAATTTCGTAGCAAAATCTTAGTATTTCCCTTTGTTTGTGCTAGACTTCAACAATGGTTGGGCGAGTTCTGAAGCTGCTCAGCGAGGTGAGCTTCGAATCATTTTCTCATTCTCATCAATTACATGTTCATACTTGACTTCTCATTTTCAATTCTATTCTTTCTATGAAAATTCTATCTGCTTGTTGATATGGTTTTGTTTCCTTTTCTTTTTTCCCGTTTCAATACGTTGAGTCATGGTCAGGGCATTAGTCCAACGAACATTCTTGCAATGACTTTCACAACTGCTGCAGCTGCTGAGATGAGAGATCGGGTTGGTGGCGTAGCTGGGAAGGCAACAGCTAAAGAGCTTATGATCAGTACCTTCCATTCATTCTCTTTGCAACTCTGTCGTTCACATGCAGAGAAGTATGAGCATCTTGGGGCTTCGTTTAATTATTTAGTGTCATTTTCTGTGTTCCATTCCCTGGCCAATCAAACAGAAATCAAATAAGTGTTCATCACTTTCTTAAGCTTTATCATGTCATCATAACACTTACAACAGTACCTCGTTACTATTTAGGATACTAGTTTTAAACATGTTAGACCCTTGTCATTTGTGTACTGCAATTGCACGGCTTTGCATGCTTGGGTGGTTCCAGCCTTTTGGAATTCTTTTAATAACTAGAATTCTTTTGAATGTGATCATATTATAGGTTAGAGCGCACATCAGAGTTCTTAATATATGGGCATGGGCATCAAAGAAGAGCAATTATTGAGGCTGTTCGATTATTAGAAAAGGAAAAGACTGACGCCCAAAATCATAATGTCTGCAAACCGGTTGAAACTTCTAATGAGATGATGTCTGCGGAATATTTCAAAGACAAGTCAAAGAAATGGCAAAAGTTTGTGACCCGGGTTAGTGAGTCATCAACTCATGCATGATGTAAAACTTTAGCTGTGGGTTTCTACTTATATTTGCTGATTTGTTTTAAAATAAAATTGAAATGTTGGGTTTTCAGCCACCTTTTTATTTTGAAATGAACCAGTGCGCTTGGTGATTCAAAAAGTTCTCAGCGTATTTTACCTTGTTGAAGAGTTGTAAGCATGGTCCCCCAAAGTTCACCTTGAACTTATAGCATGTTTATGAATTTCAATTTGTATCAATCGAAAAATTGCTCAACTTTGACTGAGATCACTGTAGCGTCAATTTGGTGGATTTTCATGGGAATTTATGATAATTGGTGCTTCTTTCATCAGTTCCTGGGCAATATAAAACAAGATTACTTAGATTCTGATTGATGCCCTCTTGGTTTGACCGGATGTAGTGCTTTACAATTTGCAACGATGTCTACTTTACAACTAATATCGTGAATACAGTTTCTTATGCTATTTCTTCTTAAACAACTAAAATCGTATTGTTTCTCTTGTTGTACAAACAAAAATTGTCTGTAGCATCATTCACTGTTGTTCTCTATTCCAGGCTAAAGCTTCAGGAAAGACGCCTGCAGATTACCAGAAAATGGGAAATGAGTTTGGAGTAAGCTAATAAAATTGTTCAGATAACATTTTGGAAATCTATCGTCATTAGCTTTTATTATTCTACTTGCCTACGAAACAGGCTTCAATACTTGGGAACTACAATGAGATATTGAAATCTTGTAATGCGCTGGACTACCATGATTTAATCAGCTGTTCCGTGAAGTTGCTCACTGATTATCCTGAAGGTCAATATTTTCCAACTATACCTGATCACTTTGCGCAACTTGTCACATTTGTGAATAGTTAGTGATTTCTCATGTTATCCATTTTAGTTTTCAAGGAGTGTCAAAAATCATGGAAAGCTATTGTGGTGGATGAATTTCAGGACACAAGTGCTATGCAGTATAGTCTTCTACGACTTCTTGCGTGTCACAATCATATAACTATTATTGGTGATGATGATCAGGTCCACTTTCTATTATGCGTACCAAAATTCAGAAATTTACTTCTATTTGTTTCTTCTGATGGTCACAGTTCTTACTAGTTGACTTTGTTATTAGTTTAAAGTCGGATGCACATTTTCCTGCAGTCTATTTTCAGTTTCAATGGAGCTGACATCTCAGGATTTGATTCATTTCGTGGAGACTTTCCCCACCACAAAGAGGTAATGCCTGTCCTCTGATTAGTTGCTTTTGGTACGTTGTTTCTTGATTTCACCACCATTGTCACTGAAAGCTTTCATACCTTTATTCTTTAGATTAGACTGAACAAAAACTACCGATCCACACGCCATATTGTTGAGGCTGCGTCTTCTCTTATTAAACATAATACGAAACGTTGCCTGTCCAAAGATGTTGTTACGGATAATTCTTCTGGATCTAAGGTATCTTTCCTTTTTCTAAGCTGTTTTTCCATCCATCTGTCCTCTCAATTGATTGCTTTTAGTAATTCAATTTCTGCATGTGACCTGAAATTTTCAGATAATTATCAAGGAATGCCAGACTGAGCATGCACAATGCTCATTTGTTGTTGACAAGATTTTGGAAATGGCTTCTGATAGATCACCTGCTAAACAAACTTATGGCAATATTGCCATTCTTTATCGGAGACAGGTCAAGTTACTTCTGAAAACTTTTGTAGTGCTCACTAAAAAAAAGAGGACTAATAATCTGTAAAACCATCACTATTTGTCCTTTATAAAACAGGTGTCGGGCAAAATATTTCAAGTTACATTTCGAGACAGAAAAATACCATTTAATGTTCATGGTGTGGCCTTCTACAGGAAAAAGGTTGTTCGCGTCTTTCAGACTACTCAGATCTTTGTCATTTTATTTAGAAGTAATAAAATGTTTCCATATGTTATCCTCATTCTTATTTTCTTCAATTAGATTCTTTCGAAAGGGTAATATTTAACTGTAATTCTTTTTCCTCTAATATTGGCTACAATTCGCATCTCATCAGTGTTATTAAAGGGGTTGGAATTTTCTTAACCGTTCTAAATGTGAAGGAAATTGTCATCAAAATGCTGAGATAAATTCCAACTTATATTGCAATTGCCATAAGTTGGTTGGTTGTTATTAAAATGCTCTGATTTGCTTGTTTCTAATTTTATGAGAAGTTCATTTGCAAGAAGAGTGGAGAATGACTAAATGGCTTAAAAAACATAGACAGGGAGATCATGTCAGTTTTGATTTACGTGATCAAGTCCAGCGTCCAAAATAAAAGTTCTGATCTTGCATCAGAGTTTTTATTCGATTCATTTATATTTGCTTTCATATGCATACCTGTGTATATCAGCCATCCGCTGAACTTTTTTTTTTGTTAACAGGTAGTTAAAGCCATTATTGCTATGCTTAGAACCACATTGCCAGGGTGCGATGATGGCCCATATCGCCAAGTTTTGAAGGCATTGCTTCCATTTGAAAAGGATAAAAAGAAGAGGGTAAGAGTAATCTCACTTATGTTACATTTCCGTGGCTAATGATGTGTTAAATAAGGCTACTTTTCTTTTGTGCAGACTATTGATCATGTTGACAAAATCTCAACTATTAGAAAGTGCAGCTTTATGTCTGCTGCCAATGACATCTTTAGTGCAAAGATTTCTGGTACCTTCAAGAGGTTTTGGTTACTGAATTTTTTCTGAACATCAATAGAATGACTAGATCTTATAGTGTCTAAGATTTTACAAATGTTAGGAATATGGATACAGTGAAGAATTTCATAGTTGTTTATAGTTTCATTATCATGTTACTTGTCTCTGGTGAAACTGCACTTTTTCTAAATCAGGTTGCCCGCTTGTAGGAGGTCTGATAGTTGATAGATTGTTAGTTTAATGATTCTAGACTGCAACATTTTCTGGGTGCGTCACTAATGATATTTTAACAGGAAATATATGTAGAGCACCATAGATGGAAATATCATAACATTACATATGCAAGTTAAGCATGATAACTCTCTGATGGTTATATACTCTTTGTTTATCCCTTGTTCACAGGAACCAACTCACCCAGGGACGCAAAGTGCTGTTGACCCTTGAGATGATATCAAAACTTGTTCACAGGGTAAATTCACAAGTAAAATTATTGATCGTTTTTTCATGTTTTGAGCATTACTAGATTAGACATCACATCAATAAAATGACTTTTTTCTTTTTTGTACATAAAAAGCTGCACTAAGTCTATGCATCAAATTATGGTCAGTAAATTGATCAGGCAAATTGTGGAATACCTTCCTTTCCTACGCATCCCTTGTTGAGAAAAGTTCCCACACATGGTTTTAACTGTTGTTCAGAGTTTTGAATTGCAGCAATTGATTTCCTCAAATATTGTAGATGATTTGTGTAATTGATCAATCTTTCAGGAGCAATCAATTTCAGCCGTCATTACTACAGTGGCAAACATGGTGCCTCAGGTTTATATCACAAGTGCTTTCTAGATAAAATTGAATATCAATGTTTTTATAATAGCTATCTTATTGGAATTAACTTGAATTGATTCTTTTAAGAATACTAATGTTCTATGCCATGAAACAAGCAATAAGGAAGTGGATTTTCGGGTTTATTTTGTTGTTTGTGGTGTATGTTGACATGTTGCTAATATCTTTCGCTTTAAATCTTAGAAATACCTTCTTGAGCAGCAGGCTGTGGTTGACGTTGATAGTGGGAAGCTGTTGAATGAAGATAATGACGTCAGATCTGTAAGTCTTTTGTGTTTGTGTAGTTAGTTCATGTGTGTTTATTATATATAACCAGCGAGTTAATCTATGGAAACAACTACTATGAAAACATCAAACATTTTTGAAGAATCATTTAACAACTACATCATGTAAATGTTATAAAAATATGTGAAATTGTAATTCCCCTCGTCTTTTAGTTTAAATTTGTATTCTTAACAAATGTTAGTGACATGCATAGCTGCCTTGCAGGTGCTTCAGTACTTATTGGATGATGTCTCTGATTTTTTGTCAATGCACTATGCTACTAAGGAAGGTGTTTGTGCAGTTAAAGTGGAAGAGAAAGGCTGCGTTAGCACTCTCAAAGCATTCGTTGACTACATAACAGAACGTGAAAAGGAAAACTTTCGTTCTCGGAGACATGACAACAAAAATTCTGTTACATTGACCACCATTCATCAGGTTTTTCCTTATCTGATCTACCTAAACTTTTCAATGTCTACCTGAATTAAGAATTACATCAATTTTAATTTTTATCGCATTTCTTTATGCAGTCAAAAGGATTAGAGTGGGACATTGTTTTCGTAGTAAAGGTACTCGACCCATGGCCACCTTCATTTAGTACTTCTGATTGACCTAAACATTGATAAAACAGGCCATTATGTCATTTGTTCTCTAGCATTGGCCTTTTACCCTAGATGACAAAGGGTACTAAATCTACAAAAGTAAATGTAAATGTGAATCCGTCCAAATCTTTTTATTTTCCATATTCATTACAAAATGCTTTTATGTTTGGACTAAATGCAGGCAAATGAATCTGAGATTCCTTTGTTGCATGAGTTCAATGGCATTACAAACGAGAACGGGGCCTCAATTGAAGTAAGCTTTTACTTTAATAAAAATTATTAGTGCATTGTGGTTCTCAGCGTATTATTTCCACACTGAAATTTTAGGAGGAAAGACGTCTTCTCTATGTGGCAATGACTCGTGCCCGAAAGAAACTATTCATTTTGTATTGCACAGTGGATTCAAATTGGCAGGTATAATCTTCATGAGTAATCTGTACTACTCTCATATTTGTTGTTGCTTTTGATTAACAATGCAACTTGTTCAGATGCTTCAACCATCACGATTTCTTAAAGAGATTCCAGATCATCTCCGAGAGATTCAGGTACATTTTGATGGTATAACTTTAACTTTATTTTGCTAGATTTCTAGAATTAGAAATCTCGGTAAATGTATCTCAAATCAGCATTTCTTGTGAAGTCTATCAGCTCTTAGTTATTCAATTTCAGAGTTTGCATTGCGAAGTATTCTTTTTTGTTGTCCCGATTCTGATTTCTTTGAATTGGGTTCCGATTGATGACAGGCTGAAATGTGTATAGGAGACTTACAAACAGAACCTCAAGATGTATCAGAAGGAAATGTCAACTTTACCCTTAATCTACCCGGAGAAAAGCAACCTTCTGAAGGGCAATGGAAACCTGATGATGCTTTCAATATAGAAAATAACAATGTTTTGGAAGGATCAACGGACCCATTAGATCCATGCAGCGGAAATACATTCTTGAAAAGGTTATTCTTCTGATCATGATGGTGTATTTATGAAGTGTTTGGTTCAAATGAATTCCATTAATTTTATGAAAATCATTTGTAAATTCAAGTAATTGTGTTTGATCTAAATAAATTTTAAAGTTTTTATACTAAGATCATCTATGAAAATTCATTTAAAAATGAATATTCATTTGCAAATGAAATGAGTTCTTCAAAAGAATTGAACAAAAGAAAGTCTCACTTTCCATATATCAGTTGCAACATCACCACGGAAACTAACCCTTTAACTTTCATCTATTGCTTTTATAAAGATTCGCTGTGGAGGACAGGTCAGTTGTTTCGCACTTATTCCATCAATGGGCTAAGAAGCGAGCATTCCAGAATCCTGATAGATTACTCAACAAGGTGGCATTTTGGTCATCGTTGTTTATATTGATTTGCGAGTTCTGCGTATTTTACTTTATGTACATAAAGTTGTGTTTTATGATGGATCTTATATAGGGTTTTCAAAAAATGAATGGTCGTATTGATCAGTGTTTCATGCGTCGTTCAATGTTAAGTGCAGGTTGGCTTTGCTATTGATGAACGTTTGAGAACCAAGAGAAACAAGCACATGGTAGTAGCCTTATCGATTAATAATTCGAAAATACATCTAGTTTCTTTTCCTAATGAATTTTGCTTCCAATATTTGCAATTATTTTGAAGTTCAATTGAAATTACCCATCACATTCTCTGCATTAATGGAAGTTCTATGATGCACACAAACGTTTACATGTAAATGCTTGTGCATGCACGTTTTGTCCAAAGCTATGATTCATATATATCGAGTAATTCGTACATCATTTCTCCGACATAATTTTCAGGATGTTTTGCGTGCGTTGAAGGCCTGTTTGAGCTGCGATGAAGCGTTTCGATATGCAGAATATGTAAGCGTTTGCATTCTTAAACATCAGCAACGACAATCAATTCAAAGGACTGATAAAATCAACTTACTTCAAAGTTGTTTTTGAAGAATGACTCTGGTTCTGGTGAAGAACGGTTTGACGGCCATACTTTTGGCCCTTCGATTTCCGTGATATGTTCTGCACAGGTTTTAATTAACTTCGTCTACTCTGTCTGATAGGTATTGCGATGGGAGCAAATTCCTGCTGATGAACGTGCCCATTTGATGCGGGAGAAACAGGTTAATTTCAACCTGCTTCTATAACTTTGCTTAAATTTATAAACGGTGTTATCTGTAAGGTGCCAAAACTCTAGAATACAGATCAACGATTTGAAAATTTCGCCCAGGAAGGTGGAATGCCATTTCGTTTGGGAACTGGTCACCCTCTGTGGGCTAAATTGCCCAAAAAAAAAAAGGAACTTTTGAGTATGAATATACAATGATGTAGTGTATGCCTTGTTTATTGAGTGCAACATTACTGTGCCTATCACTGATGAAAATTCGGACTTTTCGTCTTTCCTACTTCAGGAGTACTTCCAGAAATTAAGGATTGAGAATTCAATGAGCACATCTGCGCCAACATCAAAGCAGGCAAGTCCAGTTTATTACATGAACCAGTTTATCTAAATTACATTATGTTTGTTACTTTTATAGCCAACTACTTGAAAATGAAAAATCATGTTCCAATGGCAGATTGGATACTTGCAAAACTTGGGATGCACTGTGGTTCCGACATCACGTCTCCATGCTTCCCGCTTAATTGAACAATACAAATCTCTGTAACAGACTAAATCATTTAAACGGAACATGCCAATGGATACTGGTGGTGGCAAATCCACTCATACACATTTGCCTATCCATATCGACCCATGGATGGCAAATAGGTAGCTTGAAATCTAAATGAGTGTTGGTGCGTACAAACAGATTATTGTTGAGTTATATGTAATCCATAATTAATCAATCTCATTTTTTATTGACCGTAACTTTATCAATCTTATTTGTCAAATAAAAGGTAAAAATTCAAATAATTAATTATTATTTCATTTGGTTGAGCTCGAGCAACGAACACCAGATGTTGGGACTTGGGAGTCGAATGCTAGGATGAGAACCAGAACTCGGAACCCATGCATCGAATGTCAGGGCAAGCTGGAGGCCAATTGAAGGGACCAACCAACCCTCATAATGCAAAAAAACTTGGGGAGTACTGAGTTTTTATTTTATATTCTATATTCCAAGAAAATACAATATTGATTCTTACCTTTTTATGCCCCGTCAAAGTTGTATAGAAGTGAATTTTCTTCAATTTCCTCTGGTCACTGCTCAGAGGGCATATATTACCGCACCTCCCTTCCAGAAGCAAAATGCAACCGATTTCATCGGTGATGGTAGGTTCAACGGTAATGGAAGCCATTAAGGATGGCTTGATGATGATGGGTTGGTTATGTTTAAAATCTTGAGCTTTACTCTTATTATTATTTGCTAGTATTTCACGACGTTTCTTTCAACTGATGCCAAGTGGAAGCCATAGGTACGGATAGATATGCTTTGGTTCTTTTTTTTCTTTTCACCAGGAATACGTGGTATGCTGCACGCCCATTAAACACTTAGCCACGCCTAGATAATCACGGGTGAGAAAACGGTCAATGATGAAGCTGTCTTGCATATCCAAGTTAGCATAGAGAAATATATGAACATGTGCCGCTGTTATTGTTACATACCTCCCAATTGAAGCCCCACCCATTAAAACTCTCAGAAATGGAGTCGCATCATAATTACTCTAATGGAAAAAGATGTTTTATCTTCATTGTTAAAATAGATAAATACCAAAGAAAAAAAAAACAGCATTTCAATGTTTTCATCAATGATATGAAAGGGATATATCATGTCCAGATAGCAGAGGTCCGTCCAACTTGCAATAGCCATTAAGCTGTAGCCATTGAAATTAATGGCTAGTCACTAGATCTAGCGTCTTGAAAACTTGTTTGTGTGCAGGGTGTGTGAAATCTAATTTAATCCATTTTTACAACAGGAAAAGGAAATCCTTACTCTTGCGTATTTATTGGCATCAGACATTTGGAAGTCTTCAGGCATTGGTACATGAAGAGATCGGATTCTTTCTTGTCCTGTAGGGATGGCAGAGAATAAGAAAGAATCGTACACATGTAGCCAAAGGGTCAATATTTGAGCTGCACTGACCTGTATTGCCACTTCAGGGTGAGAGAGAGAGAGATAGAGAGAGAGAGTTGATAATGCACTTCTAATCAAATGGGTCGATCCTTGGGTCGTGTTCACTTGCCATAGCCATTCCAGTGCAAAGGCATGTAGGGCACATCACCTACAAATCATTCAGATAGAAAATCACATTAGGATTCAGAATTTGCATCAAGTTTCAAACTTCACACAGATTCTGTTGAAACCTATGCTCCATTTATTTCTTGAGGTCAAGATTTGACAGCCATCACATATCACAACCACGGGTTGTCATTAGAGATGAAATGCAGTCATAAGCTGATTGGGACCCGAGACTTAACAAAATCATTCTCTATTGACATAATTTTCTGCAAAACTTAATAATAAGATTAGTCTTTTTAATTGGAAAAAAGAAATTCTAATACAAACCAAACATCAGAACACATTCTCCAAGTAGTATGTTTATAACGTTGCCAAATAACATAAAATAGGTTAATTTCTGATAAAATAAAATTAACAAGATATTTTCCATGAAAATAATCAAAGCCCTACTGGAAAGCTATAGAAATGTTGGGTTTTTTTTTAGCTTAACTGCACAATCCATCCATGATTGGCAACCAAAGAACTGCCTTGAGGTACAGGAGTGTTTTTTTCAACCTTCACAACGGAAAGAAAAATGTGTGGAGAGCTGGTGAGACCCTTCTCACAATACCAAGACAGCAGAACTACACTGTTTAAGCATAAGGCCTTTTGACAGCTTGAAGCTAAAGCAATTGAGCAAACAATTGCAATCGACTAAGTGGTGCCCGAAGACTTGACCTCCATTAGAAACTAACTCCACATCCCCAACCCAGCAGAGATAACGTTAGCAATTACGACATCAATTTGAGAAAACCATATTTTGCATATTCCTTCAGAATTTGCTATTTACACTCTCGACTTCTATCTCCAAACACAAAAACATAACTATAACTTCCCACCCAATACAATATGCATAAGAAAACAGCAAGTGATACTCAAGTTTATGCAAATGTCACATAATTCTATCTTTAGATATAAACAATAAATGCAAGTGGTTTGATGTCAAACCTTGCCAGCTCCTGAACAATTCGAACATCTTTCTGTCTTGGGTGCCGACAGTGGCTGATTTCCCTTGGCGACTGTTGAAACAGGCTCAATGAGAACAACTGCTCCAGTGCTTGAGCAACGAGCGCAAGCAAGATACCCTGTATTTAGATTTGATATAAGTACAAAAATTGCATTTCTCTTCTGCTTAACTTACATGTGCACATTTATAACAATCAGTTGTAAAGTTGAACTAATCATTCATAGTCTAATTGAAATAAAGCAGTTACTGCAGAAATTCACTCAAATATTAGCGAGCAAATAGTTAGATTAAAATGCAGCCACAAAAGTTGTTGAATGAAAAATAAGATATACAAAGCAGCATAGGTACTTGGGACATATCGTCGGTTGTTGTGCACCCTATCTATATAATTTACTGATGGGGTAAAGAGAACATACCAGTTCCAAGGCAATATTTGCATCTTTTGTGCTCCTGTTGTTTTACATTGTTTATCTCAACCACCATCAGGGCTGAGATCACACCAACTGCTCCTCCAGAGAATGATGCCACAATAGGATCAACCTGACTGCAGATTAAAACAGAGCATAACACCAAGTAAATGAACTACAGCGACAACTCTTTTCTTGATATATAATTTTCATAGAAACCAGGACTAAAATTATTAATGCATCAAGTATATGGACCATTATAAATGATAATAAAAAGTACACTACGAAACATAGATGTCCCCCCCAATCCCAGCCACAATGAACCAGAAAATGTTCTACATACCTCAATTGCATAGGCAAATGTACACTACGAATAAAATCTTCATATGATGTCCCCCCCAGTCCCAGCTTAAGCTCCAACTGAAATGTGAAATCACAAATATTTCAGAAAAAATGAAAGAACCGTTGGATATTTCAGTTCGAGAAGTGCTGATACTGTCTAAGTTAATGATAGCAATTGAGGGCATAGAATAACTTACAGTAGGTGCTAAAAGACCTCCGAAAATGATAATCCCAGCAATAAGAGAAAAACAAGTAGCATAATACAGCCTAAGATTAGCTGCACTCTGTATAAAGATAGAGAATTAATCACAACTATAAAACAGAAGAAGCGATTGACAAATACATCAGTCCGATGCGAACATAACAAATATCGAAGGCGGAAAGATATCAACAAAAAAGGCTCACCAGAGGAGGCAAAAAGGGAATAAATGAAGGGAAGTTGGGAAGCTCGTTTTCTTGTTCTTCCTGTAATATTCCAAGCTCCGCGTTCTTTATTCTCTGTTGTATTCTTAGCCTGCGAACCTATCCAATTTCAAGAGCATCATAAGTTGATAGCTTTCTCATCATAATCTCAGATTTTGATCTGAAGTCTGATAGAATAATCAAATAAAGAGTGAGACAACGCTCCGTACCTCCTCCATGTGTAGGAAGATTTTGTTGCGCCGACTACGAATGTTATCTTGAATTTCTTGCAGTTCCATTTTAGCGAAGTCTTGAACTGTTTCAGGCCCTTCTATTATACAAAATCTACATTTAAAATTCAAAAAAAGAAAACCCCTCTGATTTTATCAACTTTTACATGCAGAACAAAAATAATAACATTCATAATTAAAAACTTAAACCGATTGATCATATGGGTTTGATCACGCTAAAAGCTAGTATATTATAATTCATGAGTAAATAGATTAAAATAAAGAAATGGAAGAATACCCAGTAGCGTTTTTGTCGGGGGAATCAGAGTCGATGGAAGAAGCGAAGGAAGAAGAATCAATATCAGAAGCCATAGATCGCCATTTCGAATAGAATTTGTGGTTAACATGTATAACTCGACCACTTGAGCGGTGTAAATCATGAGGGGTATGCAAGCATAACGGATTTACAGGGTAAGAAACAGATAAAACTCGGGCTAAAGGACCCATCTCTGAATCCCTCTCCTTAAAGAAATCTCTCTCAGTTCGCTCGATTAAACAAATCAAATAAACTGTCTATGCAAACACAAAGAAGAATTGAAGATGGGAGATACAAGTGTTACGGAAATTCAGAAGTTGGGAAGAACATGTTTTTGCTTGTCAATGGAGAGGGAGAATAGAGACAAGAACTGCATCAAAACTGGCGCATTTCCTCCTTCCGAAGTATCTTTCAGTGAGTGGGTAGTGAGGTGGATTGCCACGCGTGTGATGGACGTTGGTTTTCCATTTTCTAAACATAAAGTATTCAAGATTTGCCCCTAAATTTATCATATTTTCATATAAGCCCAACTTTCAACTATTTTCTGGGTTCAAATTGTATCCTATCTCCAAATTTTAGTGATCACCCAGTCATTTTAATTTCTTAAATCTCTTTATTATTTATATCAAAATTATTCTAATATACGAGTTAGAATAATAATAGTTGCAATAATATATATATATATATATATATATATATAAATATTAAAGTTAATATATAATGATTTTATTAATATATTAAAATTGATATAATTAAAATATCATTAATTTTTCAAAAATTGTTACTTGTGAAAAAAATTAATTTTAAATTTAAATAATTTGAATTGTTATAAAATTAGTTTAAATTAAAGCTCATTGATGAGTATTCAAATGAATATATTTTATAAATGAATAGTCATAAAATTTTATTTATATTTTTTTGGTATACTTTTTTTTGTTTAATTAAATGTTTAATGTTTAATCATATTTTTGTCTTTAAATGTCAGTTAAAATAAGATTTTACATGTTAACTATAATTCATTAAAAATATTATCAAAAACATTAAAAATTTTATAAAAAAATTTAATTTACATTAACTAAAGAAGATAAAAAGTGAAATTTATGAAATTAAAAATTAACTAATGATATTATTAAGATTTGTATTATATATTTAATTATGTAAATTCAAATTAACATTAACTAACAGTTAAATGAATTATTATCTATCTAAAAAATTTGATTAATATAAAAATTTCTTTTCACAAATAAATAATAAAATATTTATTTTATTAGCGGGCTTGAATAGCCCAAGAGCAGATCGCGTATGAAGCAACAAAAGCCATCTGCACACGCGAGAATCCTAACAAAGCCCACCTTGAAAACCCTAACCCTAGTATCCTCCTATAAATCCAGTCATTATCGACCTTTTTACTTCGCTTGCTTGCTAGATGCGAGAGTTTCCTTTATTCCTCTTCAAGTTTTGGTTCGGAGAAGCTAAAACGGCTATGGAAATTCAAATCTCAAAAGTATAGGCTTCTCTCTCTTTGTTTTGGGAGGATTTTGTTTCTCGAGCTAAGCGATATCTGTTTGTCTATTTTTCCCTTGATTTATTGCTTTAAAGTTTCTTATTTTTGGAGAATCCTGAGATTACGATGAAGATTTTCAGCTCCCTCTTCTGATTTTAGGTTGAGGAAATCAGCTGGCAGAATCGAACCAATTATTATTTTAGCCACCTCTGAGTAATCTTCGACTCCATGATCGGTTTTATATATTTTAACTAGTCTCCCATTCTCATAACCTTCTTATTTATTTTAATTTTGTCAGTTTTGCTTTCAATTGGTCATTATTTGTAGATGAGGATGAAGCAATATACAAATAATCCAACACTTGATCTGAGACTTATTTTCAACAGTCAAGTGATGTTAAACCTATGACTTCTGAATCTGCTGAAAGCTTTTACAATTTTTCAGTTTGTCTTCTTCCTTTGGACCCGTTTTGATTGAGTATTGGGTAGTGTTATATTATTCTGGGTCGTTAGTTATGGCGGAGGGAGAAATTTTGGTTGAAATCATATTAGAATATGCATCTGTTCGAATCGTCAAATGATGAAATTTGGAATATCTTAGGACACCTTCCTACATAGCTATTACAGCTATGGATGAGAATAGCAATTCCGTTCTGATGATGACTTTGATATTTGTGTAGGCTATAGCTTGATACACAGTTGTTCTTTGTTTGCATAATGTTTTAAGCACACCGTTGATCGCAGTGATGTCGTGCAAAATTCAAGCTCAACAGACCGGATTACAAGCTTGCCCTTTTATGGATAAGAATGTATGTCGATAATCAGCGCTGAGCGATCTTGTGCTAGTTATAATTTGGTTTTTCATCATCATTTTGTTTATCATCGGTTGTTCCTGTGTCTCCCATGATAGCCGGCCCGAAAGCTTTTAGCACTTGGGTTGGGATATCGCTAACCAAATTTACTGCACGATTGAAGAGATTAAGCAATGGCGGTGAGGACATTTTCAGGATGAATCGAGTTTTTTCAACCTTAATGTAATAGAAAATATCCTGCTTCAATAGGCCAATGTGTCGAAAGAGTTTGTAATTGCCCAACCCGTAGCTGGTTATTGCGTGGATGCCGGGCTTCGTTAACCTGCCTATATCGTCGATCCTTTGGGAAATTTTAAGAACTATAAAAAACGTCGAGGCATTTCTTTTATTCCCAGAAATGAAACCGATAATTTTATCATTAATAATGTTGTTAATTTGTTATTATTATAAACATTAATAAGCATGATAGCATCTTGCATATTAATCGACTCAAAGAAGATGTATAATTGTTATAAAAATAGCAGCTTAATCCACTGTTGGAGAGTTATTAAGCATTAACCCTAAAGATATGAATAAATTCGTAAAAGATTTGTGTTTGTGTTATAAAAGGTTCGTCTTTCACATAAATTTTAATAAAATTCATTTTTTATGGTTATATTTAAACTACTACTAAATTGAACTTTTGTTGTATTTAAAGCCCTAAGCCCACAGCCCGCATACACTCGGCTTGCTATCCTCTCCAAACATTTTCATGAAATATGGTTTCTTTGAGTGTGTGGAAAAAGTATATTGATAAAGATTATTTTTTCAGGCCAATTTGCTCTTTTGATTTTGGAAAAAAAAAAGGATTTCTACACATTTTTTTCTTTTTTTCTATAATAAAAGTAAACCAATTAGATTTGCTTGCAAGAAACAAAAATCATATAATGAACAATTACAGTGAATGCATAAATTTTAAAAACATTAACGCCAAACAAACTAATTTTTATCATAAATTAATAATCAATTCATGATTTAATAAAAATCAAAATTTTTTTCTCAGATAAAATGCAATATATGAAAATATTCTCTTTCAATTGATTAAAATCTATATATGTATATATATATATATTTACAATAAGCACAAATACCATAATTTAATTGTTTTTAAAACTAAAAAACATAATTCATATCAACATTTTGAATTACAATCAGATGCTATGAGAAAATAAAAGTATGCAAAAATTATTCAAAGTAAAGGATGTAAACCTGAGCAATACCAAATACAGCTGCCATAGGCTGCAAATTGCTCAAAATCAATCATGGTTGAATGATGAATAAAATATACGTCAGAGATGCTACTCTTGAAGTGAACCTAACAACAATCTAGTTTTAGGTACACCGCTAGGTGTAATTTTCAAGACTTCATAAGAAATCATACTATAGATATGGACAGAATAGACAAGGCCAACTCTAATTAATCATATTCTTGTTTGGTATCCAATACTTTGAGGTTTTCATATAGCTAGATAAAGGCTTCCTTCAAACAATGTTCTCTTCTTTGTATAACTATTGCAGTTTCAGGTTAAAGGGTTGCAGATCCAAGCAATAAGTGTAATACGTCATCATAAACAAATAAACATTCAGGTCAGAGGCGGTCATGATCATCATTCAACACTCACAAGATCATTTTCTCAATACTACATAACATGGTTATTAACTTAACATAAACACCATGAACATAGGAGCTTAATATGACAGTTGGGTCAAAACAATAATGGGATTTATCCTAATATTTTTCAGAGCTTCATTTATGCAATCTGCTATTATAAAGTTAATTCTTGTATCCCCAAAATTCATTTCAATCCTAACTAGTTTATATATTACATTTCATGTTACCGCATTTCACTGATTTATCCTGCAATCATGTCATCAGTCATTTCGGAAATCATTTCTTATTCATTTCATGGGCTATATAAGTAAATTAAACATAAAATACTAAGGGAAGGGATTACCAGGAACAAAGTATGCATGTTTGTGAGCCATATCTTCCACAGTCGTACATTCTACTAACTCACCCTTCAAGAGACGCTAGTTTAGAATTACTGCCCATAATTCAGAAATTGCCAGTTTTGACACGCGAATGACACTCGGATGACACCAACCTATTCTATTCTAGGCAAAACAAGAAAGTAAGAATGTGATAGAGAGGACTGATGCATAGAAGTTTGACAAGCAGAAAAGAAATATTCTTGAAATATTTATAACCATGTGCTTTAACAAATCGATAAGGTTAATATAACCGGAGGAATTGTTATTAGGCCATACTTTCTAGAGTTGGACATAAAAATTTAAGGCACAATATATCCAAGGTTCTTGAACTTATTTAGGAATATCTTATTAGATACCTCAACTTGTTTAAAATAGAGTTTAAATCCTTATAAACTACACGCAAAATGGTATTAAATGATCCTTGCACAATCTTGTTCAACTTTCAACAAGGAAAGTATATGTAATATGCTTTAATTTGGTGGCTAAAGTGGGAGGGAGATTGAGAAGCTCTACAATGATGTTGTTTTATGTCGAAAGATAGAAGGACATCCTATCATATCCTTAAACATACCAAAAATCTCAAAGATTACCTTTCCTTTTTCTACATAATTGATTGATTATGAGGTTGTTTAAGCTTAAACCATCATTAGAAACAACATTATAAACTCAAAAAACGGTAAGAAATACTAGAAAGAGATTTGCATTAGTTGTTGGAACATATTATGATAAAACAAATAAAGCAGGATTTAATGCTTCGATTTGGCAATCAAAAATATGATGACCAAACCATCATAATATCAAAACAGAAATTGGTATCTTTTATATGCGCTAAACATTCCAAGTTTAATCAAGGATTAATAAAATCAAGACATATTTATTACTTTCTTAAAAAATTAAAACATATTAATAAAAGAAATAAAATCCAAAGTTTAAGATATAATGATATTTCTCTTTAACATTGCATAGAAAAGTAATTCATGTGATGAATTGTGCTCATCTGTGAAATTGTATTAGGAACTTTGTATAAATTAATCAAACTTTATTAAAAACCCTTTTGTAGAAAGACAAATATACATATAGAGGAAAAATATGAATAGGACTCAAGACAACAAAATTTTATATTTATACCCTCAATTGTATTGCTTTTAAGAATTCATTATTTGCTAGCGCAGTTGGTATACATATTGCTTAGACTATAACTAGCTTAACTTGGAGGTGGAAGCAACCATTTAGAACCCTCAATATATCCAAGAGAAATGAAGGGAGCAACTTCTTTTTCGGTGAACTGTTTACAGAATGCAACACGTCCCATAGGAGCTGCTCCTGGTCCTGTGTTTTTATATTCACCAAAGACAATGTTCCTGTAATTTCAAAATGTTCGAGGGGGTTATTAGATTAGTTATGATTCATCTCCTATATGTTGAAATTTATAATAGAAACATGAACAAAGTAATAGCTAAAGGGAAAAAAATACGTACTTTTCACGTTCAGGGTGGTTATAATTTGACCATCCAACAGGATTGACAACCTTACCCATTTCAGTAAAAGCAAACACCACCTCAGGCATTTCCATCCACGCTCTTCCC
>CANYBF012190125.1:0-24486 GCA_948192965.1 Dalechampia spathulata
GGTGGCGACTCCACTTTCTCGACGCGATCTGTCTAGTTCCTGTAGTAACTCAGGGGTCAATATTCGCGAGAGTCAGCACCGCGGCATTTCACGCCGGACAGCGTGCAGCATTCCCAGCGTCCGGGATGTGCTACTCTCACAGCTACGTGACCATGCCAAATGTTCTTTTAGCAGAGTGATAACTCCATGTCAAGCTAATATGGCCAACTCTGTTGTCGAAGTAGGTTTGGGTAGCTTCCTGGTTTACGGCCTTCTCTCATCGCTAAACAGGCTTCTATCTTACTTTTTGGCATCTAGACTCATTCATGCCATGCTTATATCATGAGGAAATATTATCATATCACTTGTTTTCTAATTAGACAATTGATTCCACCTATCTCCCTGATACACATTAGAAAATATATTCATAATAAACATTAGAGTGTATTATGTCCCTCTTGCTTCTATCAGAACTCCACATGTTCCTCCGAAGAATGGATCTACCATCAGAGTCTTTGATCCCCTATAATTCAATTATATCCCTTTTGTCTGCTTGATAAGATAATACTTTCATATTTTCTTATAGTTTCCCTCGCCGGAGGAAATATTTGTACTTGCAACAGACATCTCTTATGAGCGACCTCAAGCTCTATTGGTCTCCATACAGAGATGAAAATTTGTATGCAATTACTCTACCACTATAGAGTAACTCATGCATCTCATATATAGCTTGCTCTACCATGTAGAGTAGCTTATATAATTCACAAGCACTTGCTTTACCATCGTACAGTAATTCCTACATTTCGTAAGCACCCCACTCAAGTTATCGCAACTTGAGCAACTTCGTTACTTTACCACTGTAGAGCATGTCACATGGTTCGTCAACCACTTCCTCTACCACTGTAGAGAAGTACTATAAGTCTTATCAACAACTTCCCTAAGTTAATAGCCTGATTAGATGACTGCCTCCATAATCCAACACAAAACCTTTCCAGCATGCTTTGTCCTCACTCACCTGCTTCTTGAGAAAACTTCCCAAGAGTTCACTCATTCTCTAATTGCTCCAAGCCAACCATGTTTAACTATGGAGTTTTTATGGAATGAGTACCGGAAGGGTAGGTGTACTGGTTGGTATGGATAGTACTTATCTAATCACGTAAGATATTCTCAACTGTATAATCCCACACTTACATAATCTCAACATCACTCAACTATGCAACCTCATCCTTACACTATCTCAGGATCCCTCTTCTTGGAGTGTAGGATCAATTCATTCATTCTAACTATCACAATCTTAAGCCTCCATTCAGTCTTCTAGCACCTTAATGCATGATAGCCTGCGATCCTATGTTTGGATCAAGTAGCAGTGTCTCAATGCACACTATCTCAATGTTATAGTCCCATTCTCTTATTTCAAGGCATATTCTCCCACATGTTTTTTTTTTCATAGTATAAAATCCGTCAATTCTTTTTGCAAAGCACCTTCGTGCAAACATGAATATCAACATTCTCATGTAAGTATACAACCCATTAATTCGTTTATGGAACACCTCAATGCAAACATGAGTATCAACATTCTCATATAAGCATACAATTCATCAATTCATTTATGAGGCATCTTAGTGCAAACATGAGTATCAACATTTCTATGTAACCCCTTAGTTTGTATCACACTTATTGATAATGCATGAATTTGATGACTTTCTCTATAGCATAATGATGGCACCTTCCCAACATGGAAGAAGTTCACATGTTCCCTAAGGATTTCTTAGGAGGTTACTAATTCAATACTCACTTGCTATCAAGCATACTTGACTAGGAAGGTGTAATGAAAATAGCACCGACAAGGCATATACGTTGATACTACAGATAGTTCTATCAAACTATGGAGCTATTCTTTCCTTGTATAGTTCCATACTGACATAATCTTGAAATACCTCATAAATTTCAGGATGAGACAGTCTCATACCTATCTCATCTCAAATTTATCGAAATAAATCTTAATTATGTAGTGTCATACTCATACAAGCTCAAAATTGCACCATGGTATGGCTCCTCCCTATGCCAATTCAATGCACATCCTGGTAATTGGGGTGACCATCAAATCATTGTATTAATTATATGCCCATAAGATCTACCTAGACTATCTCGGTCTAGGCTCTGATACCAAGTGTCACGGGTATAAATCTCATCCCTCAACTGAGACCCGTGTGGCACTCATGTAAGACTCTTCTTACATGAACCAGCCTCTCAACTCTCATACTTCATCCTTTCATGATCAAGCTAAGCTTCCCATGTGGAAGCCCAAGCAATACCAAGTCCATTAGAAGAGCCTTAGGGCTCTTGGATGAACATAAACATCATACGAGAGGAAAGCACACAAAGTAAGCATAAGGCACAATGACTGAATAATCCATCTACTTGTTTTATTGAATAATACAATTGGTACAATGATTTGATAATCTTGCTCCATGTGTAGGTTGGAGGGATTATCCTACACCAACGACAAGCCTAACCAATGCTAGCTATCATGCCTAGCCCTCGGATATCACCCGAGGCTGACTATCATGCCTAGTCCTCGGATATCACCCGAGGCTAACTAGACACTCCCCCCTAAAAGCATTAGGAGCACCATCAAGTGTGGTAGGAGGAGACATCCAAATGTTCAAGCCAACACTCCCCAAATTACAAGAACATAAAATACATTTATTCAACCCTAAACTTCCACCCGTTACAAGGGTAACCCCTCGAGAAGATTGCGCTTTCGCTCCAAGTGCGATCCCTGATCCGAGAGCCTCACAAGCCTCGCTCTCAACGATGGCAGAAACCGGCGCTCACACCATCCTTTTAATCAAAACTTCTATTATATGAGGATGTCACTTAACTATCTTGGCTACAACTTCTCAAAGCCACCACAAATCTACATGGCATGGAAATTCAATCTTAACTCCTAATTATATTTATCAATTAAAAGATAAAATGACAAATCAACTATAGAACATGGGTTATCTATTTTTTCCATGATAATAGTAGTATGTAAGCATGCATAGTTTAATGAATGCATTCCATGCATGGCAAATACATTTTCTATCAAAGAAAAAAATAGAGAGATAATGTCAGTCCATGCAATGCACAAAAGAAAAGTTATTAAATGTACTTGTTTTATTAAAAAAAAAAGACTAAAATACTTTGCAGGAAGTCAATAATTGAAGGCCTTTCGGTTGAATAATTATCGTTAGTGGAAACATAATAAAAGAAACAAAAATCTTTAATTATAAAACTTCTTTACGATATATTATTATAAATAAATAAATAATAAATTCTTGGTCATATGATCGAAAATGGGATTTGCGAATTTTAAATTTAGGGTGGATTAATTTATATTAAAATTTAATAAATTATATTTACATATCATTAGAATTTGTCCAATTATTACATAGAGATGATGTTTATGAATTTTATCCCAAATCATGTCCTCATAATCCTAATAATCTTACTTGCTTCAGAAATTCATATTATCTATTGTTCTTAAAACGGGTGCACGTGGAACTATAAAATCCTTCCAAAAACATCCATTTTTGTATTTATATGTACATCAAGTTTTGAATTGACTTCATTTTTGGAATGAGTTGATATCATTTCATTCCATTTTGGTCTAAATATTAATTTTTATTAAAATATGTATAAATTTTAATTTTAAAATAGATACTAAACTATATATTAATGTAATGTCAAATTAAAATGGCAATACTTATCCATAAATTAATTCAATATATGGTTTCTTGTGTACCCATTATTTCCATATTTTAAATATTATTTTTATTTTTCTTTCCAAGAGTGCTTAGAGTTCAATACTTTTCTTATTTGGAGAAAATCTCTGATGTAATTTTATTTAATCTAATGAACTTATACAAAAATCTGATTTACAAAAAAAAAATACTTAACAGATAAATTATTACAAAATAATATTATAATAAAATATTTACAATATTTATGTAACAAATATATCATTTTATTACAATTATAAATATTATTAATAAATATATCACACAAAATACAATGGATTCAGATCTCTTTATATTTTTACTAATATCATAAATTATCTTATCATAAAATACAATTAAACACATTAAATAATGATGAATTAATATCCTTTTTTTCCTTTTTCGATATCTCAAAAAAAGATAATCTATTTTTCAAAATATTAATTTAATAATTAATTATCAAAATTACCCATTCATTAATTATTACGTTTTGCAAGTCTTGATAGAATAGTTTTTAAATATACAATAATCAAACATAACTAATAGGTATAATTTCAAAAATAAGGAATAAAATTTATTATTTTTAATACTTGTTTTAATAATCATTTTTATACAGAAAAAGTGTATGCATTTGAAATGCGAAATGAAGACAATTAAATAAAAAATTAAACTATAGTAAATTCCAAATTCATAAAATTATAATTCATTTAAAGAAAAGAATCTTGCATGTAATTAGATTCCTTCCATCTCGTTTAAAATGATATATATATATATATATATATATATTAATCTCATTTTAATTATATATATAAATTTAATAAATAATTACACTTAATTATGTAATTTTTTATTAACATTTGTAAAAGCTTATTAATAAATGAAAGATATTATTAACAATTAATTATTAATCACTATCTAAAAAATAAATGAAATTATCATTTTGAAAAGTTTGTAAATTGGCTCATTAGTTATGGACATATAATTCATATATTTATAATCATATAAATATAAAAATGTACTTGAGTTAATAAACAATTGAAATTATAAAATTTTCTATTTATCAGTATAAATTATGTATTTTATAATTAATATTTATTAAATTTATTTAAAGATTTACTTGATTTATTTATCATTTTATATATGCATAAACAGTTGCTCATGTTATCTTGGTATTAGATAAACTTATTTAGATGAAATTAACAAATATATTAGTTGAAAAATGAATTTATTGTAAATTAAAAATCATCACAATTTAACTTATAATGCAATTAAATGGAGAAAAGATTTTCGTGAAGAGGTTCAAGGTGGGTTGATTATGAATGGACAATATACCCATGTTGTTGTTTTGTCGAGTTGTGTGGCGGATATTTATTGTTCAAAAGCACAAATGCGTCAAAATTCGAAGTGCCCATTGTTGTTGATCCTCGCTAGCTGAATTGTTTCCCAAATTCCTACCACTTTGATTCATTCTTATAATCAATTTTAGATGCTTACAACGATTTACAACTACAAATCCCACGATTACGGGATTTGTCACACTTCTTAATTATGCTTTTTAGTGACACTTTAACGAGATTTTTGTTTTTTTTTTTTAATTTTTTATATTGAAAGAAATTTCATAAACTACGTGATAAAAGTAATCTTCTTTGATATTAAGTACGCATTCATGACTGAGGTAAGGTGAAGTTGATGACGTGAGTGAATTGGGGAAATCAATTAGATGAAAAAGAATGAAGTGCCAAAGAGAGATTGGATAAGGAATCAAATTGAGATGATTGGAGGATGATTAGATGCCCATTTTATGAATGGTGTTTTCGTCATCATATAATATGCAGTGTGTTTTCATGTTAGCCACATATATATTATTATATGATCTATCATATCTTCATTCTAACGTCTCCATTATTTATTTGTCTACATAATTCGTATCTTGTTATCGATGGAGTTTGAAGTGGACAAAATTCCCTAGCTGACTTATTTTAATATTTTCTTATATGTTTTTCATATAATTAAATTATATATATATTTAACAAATTGTAATAAATAAATATTATATTGAATGACATTCGAAACAAATTATATTTTCCTTTATTTTTTCTGTACTTAATTATATTTGTTAATTGATTAAAAATAACATAATTGATTATATTTATTAATTCAAATAAGATTCTTATTTTTATATGAAATATGCCTATATTTATTATACTTATTTTTCATTTAATTTTTTAAAAATACATATCTGACGGGATATGAATCATTTTATTTGATTGATCAAATATGTATTTAATACATTTTTAATAAGTTTATATTCGACGGATGTGAAATTTATTCTCTTATCATATACGACTTTGTGATGTGAACAACGAGATTCTTGGGTGGATGAATCTTTTTGTTGGTGCGTTAGATTTCAAGCGATCCGACGGCTGTAATTCATTGAAAAAAGTATACGTCAGCGGAATTTGCATGGCTACAACATGAGCTTTACTTCCTTATATCATAATAAATATTCCTGGCCTTAAACATATGCTATATAGATAAATAGTCTTTCTTTTGCAATTAATTAAGATCTAGAAGATTATTAATAAAAATAATAAGAAGGAGAACAATCATGGTTTGTATGGCAGGAGAAGCTTACGTCACCACCCACGTAGAAAAAGCTGATCCACTCCCATTTTCACTATGAAATTTTTATCAAGGACCATTCCGATTTTTACTAAAAATCATTATTATGTTGGTTACCGTATGAATCACATATAAGTATATAATATATTATAATATTTACTAATGATTTCATTAATTTCTAATTATGAATGTATGATTTTTTAATAATATTTATAATCTTCAATTTTTATTTCTAGAATGAAAATATTTTTAAAATAACGGATTCATAATGAATAAAATTAACTACCTTTTAATTTAATTAAAAATAAAAATTAATAATAATAATGACTGATTTCATAATAAATAATTTGAAATATTTAAATATGTAAAGTATAACTATAAGAAAAATAATATGGGTGTATATTTGAAAATAAATGAACAGAAAAATACGGATAAGGTTCTCTTTGTTAATTATAATATTATTATAATTAATATTCTTTCAAATGTCATATATTTCCCTCCAAAACAATATAAATAGGCATTACGCTTCTCACACCTTCCCTAGGAAGAAACAATAACCAATTTCTTTTGGCAACTTCTTCCTCTGTCAACTTCTTCTTCTTTACTTTCACTGCTCTTCATCAACTGACGTTCCATCCTTGTAATCATCTTCGTCATGAAGAACCAACTAGGTTGCTGCCTCAAGTTTCTGGAATCTTGCAAGCCTTACTTTGCTATGATCTCCTTGCAATTTGGCTATGCGGGCATGAACATCATTACTAAAGTGTCACTTAACCGTGGCATGAGCCACTACGTTCTGGTGGTTTATCGCCATGCTTTTGCCACAGCAGTTATAGCTCCTTTCGCTTTCATTTTTGAGAGGTTTCCATCAAAATTAACCCAATACATATATCATGATTTCTTCGAGTTTCCAGCAAATAATTTTCATCTGTAACCGGTCATTTGTTCCAACTTTTCCAGGAAAGGACAGCCGAGGATTACTTTCCCAGTTTTCCTGCAACTATTTATCCTTGGCCTTCTTGGGTATGTAATATAAATAAAACTAGCTAGCCCTTTAATCCCTTAAACAATAACAATCTTCTACCTCTACTCTAAAGCTAAATTATGTTTTCTTTTTAATTTATAGGCCTGTCATAGACCAGAATTTCTACTATGCTGGGCTGAAATTCACATCACCAACTTTCTCTTGTGCAATGAGCAACATGCTGCCTGCTATGACATTTGTCATGGCAATCATATTCAGGCAAGAAAAAAGCTTAATCAAATTAAATACTTAATTTGGCACCATTAGTTAGCTAAATGTGAGTACGTTATTTAACAGGATGGAGAAATTAGAGATGAAGAAAATAAGATGCCAAGCGAAGATAGTGGGGACTGCAGTAACAGTGGCAGGAGCCATGTTGATGACATTATATAAAGGTCCAATCGTGGAGATGGTGTGGTCTAAATACGTTCATCCTCATAAATCCAATGCTACTGATACCACTGCAGATTCCAACGATAAGGACTGGTTTAAAGGCTCCATCCTTCTTATCGTTGCCACTCTTGCTTGGGCTTCCTTGTTTGTTTTGCAGGTAATAATTTGCATTTTATTTACTTTCTTTTGTTAAAAAATATAATGAAAAGGGGAAATGAATTCACTAATAATGCCCAAGTTTTTGCATGTGATTTGATAGACCAAAGCATTGAAGACGTACAAGAATCATCAGCTTTCTTTGACAACATTAGTATGCTTTTTTGGTACTTTACAAGCTATTGCTGTGACCTTCGTAATGGAGCACAAACCTTCTGCATGGCAAATTGGCTGGGACATGAACCTCCTTGCTGCCGCTTATGCTGTAAATACCTTCTCTGTTCCCCTTATATGAAATTTGTTTCTAAAGCTCATCAATTACGTGTAAATGAAATTTTATTCCTTTTAGTAGTATTATTCAAGAATTCACTCCTTTCCTTTTCCCTCTTATAAATGATAGGGGATTGTGACATCGAGCATTTCATACTATGTTCAAGGATTGGTGATAAAGAAAAAGGGCCCAGTTTTTGCTACTGCTTTCAGCCCCTTGATGATGATCATCGTTGCCATCATGGGTTCTTTCATCTTAGCGGAGAAGATATTCCTTGGAGGGTAAATTCTCCCCTTCATCATACATTCAAGTGTTATGCATATTCACGTGCATGCATCTTTATTTTTCATAATTTAATGTTACTGCGATCCAGTACAATAAGGCATCTTTTATCCCATCACCCGTTTTTCATTCTGCAACACTCACAAACGGAATCTCATACGATCACCAAGTACAGATTCTGTAAATTATCCTCTCAACAATACTATATACTAATAGAATTATAATGCCATTCATGGATTTCTTTTGAATCTCTATTCCCTTTAAAAGATCTTATATTCGCCCTTGATGGTGCAGCGTGGTTGGAGGAGTCTTAATAGTTATAGGGCTTTATGCAGTCCTATGGGGAAAACACAAGGAAAAAATGGAACAGGATTCTGATGAAGAGATCCTTGATCCTGTAAAGGGCGCTGGAAATTCCATTGCTATTGAAGATATTGAAGCTAATGAAGTTGATTTACAAAAAGATGAAGCTAATAACAAAAACAGCAACAACAAGCTCTACGCCATGGCTATCAGCATGCCATTGCCTGTGCCAGATATTCCAATTAAAACCAGCCAAGAACCAAAAGCCTAAGCGAAGGAGGATTTGATTTTTATTTTTGTTTTTAACGGGCTTCTTTCCGTCTGTTAATCCCTCCATCTTTTTTATGTCTCCATTTCCTTTTTTTTTTTTTTTTTTCTATTGCTGGGGTCGGATGATATGTAATGACAATTAATGTCGTAGGGAGAAATGAGTTGCGAGAATATTTAAAATGAATGAATAGTTTCTCTTTTATATCAATCTTCTATTTTTAAGATTCAATTATTATATAAAAAAATTGAATTATTCACTTTTTACATCCCATTAATTATTAATTAATTAGTATGTTAATTTTTTCAATGAGAGAATTCATAAAAGTATTGCACCTCAAGACATCTGATGAAGATTCCATTAAAAAATTGATATGAATGTAGATATATTCTCAGAATCTTAAATTCGATATTGCATCTGATGCTTCCAATCTTATTCAGACAGTAATCAAAGCATAAACGTTGCTCACCTCTAAGGGTTAAGAAAATAAAATTTAACATATGAAAATTTCTATAATTAAAATATTTAAAATTTAATCTTTAATAATATTTATTTATTAAAATCTTATTTAACAATTATTTTTGATACAATACCGGATATAGATATTTATTACTTTATAATTTATTAAATTATATTAATTTGTTAACTACTAAAATTAACACACGTGTAAATATTTACATCTATGATATATTATTCTAAAATTATAAAATTATTATTAAGAATTCATCATAGAAGAGTTGAAGTTTTTAAAAGGGCATCATTTTAACATTGACGACCCATCTTCATGTCGTTCATACCACAGGGAGATACAATCTGGACACCCATCAAAAGCATATAGCAAGTATGAGGTTTGATTTGATGTTTCCTTAGATTCGTCCTCTCTTTTTCTCCAATCTCTTAGCATTACGGTATATATTTGGTTGCTGACATGAAAATCACCGCACCACATGTAATTATATGATTCCTATTTTATATGCACAACAAAATAGAAAGTTATGTGATATGCACACATTAATTCTCTAGTTGTAAGTATTGCTTGCTTTGCCTCTTTTCCACTAGCATTGGACCCCATTAACGTATTGTCTGCTTCCCCATTAGCTGAGCATCACCTTTTTTCTATAAAATCAACTGGGTATTTCACCATTCATTAGATCATGAAATATTAAATTATGTATGATCCTTATTAAGAAAGTTATACGTTTTTCCTACCTATTTTAAAGTATTTGATTATATGGTAGCACTTACATTACATCTCCATAAAATATTAGTAACAACTTTATTAAATGTTGAATAATTATTTTAGCAGCTTGTTGTATCCTTCTTGCCACTTTACAATCTGATTATACTTAATGGATCTTTGGTATTGCATGATTATGGGGGAAAATGATTCACTAGACACATAATGGGCATAAAACCATGGCAGAATTACACATCAAGGATAATATTAATTAGATGATAATAACATATAAAACCTTTTCTTTCTGAATTATTTTTAATTCAGTTATGTCTTTAGTCTAATTATGCATGTTAGTCTCTTAATTCATCTATCTTTTATCAACAGTCCTTATCTTGAATTCTTGGTTATGCTCTTGATACGGACTGATTTCAACGCATAGCCTGATTTATTAATAACTTATGAACAACATTGATAACTTTATTAGAAATTAATGGTTTTAGAATTGTTTATTAATAGTTTGTTCTCAATGATTTGTTATTTATATATATAACCCTCCGAAGTTAAGCATTCAACCACAACAATATTATTTAAATCGATTGTTTAATCTCGAATATTAAAAAATAGATATAAAATTCTTAAATTTAAGAAGCAATTTTTTATAAAAAAAATGTCTCATAATATATATAACAACATAAATTAAAAAATAATCAAAATATAATATATTACTTCAAACTTTATTATTAAACATCATTAATTATGATATAAGATCACAACTACTAGACATTCATCTGTGGTTACAGATGATATTATTGAAGTTGGCTTTTCCCTTATCAAATAAGAAACAATTTTAAAGAGATATCATAATCACATATCAAACTTGCAATATTTCTGGCAAGCAAAGTACGTTGTCTCACCACCACAGTTCTGTATATACGTGTCATAATGGGTAAGGTGGATCTTTCCCAATATTCATATGATATAATAAATTATTAAAATATTAATAATTATTTGTTCCCTCATCTAATAATTTAAATTTTTAAATTTGATAATTATTTTAATATAAATCATTCACCATCTATTTTACGCATGCATTGATTGATTATTTTCTTTAGCAAACTTAAAGCTCTAAGAATCATGTTTAATACTCTCATGTGATAAACTCTTCTATACTTGCATGTATATATATATAGATTCTCATTCTAAATGCCATAGCCTTATTTATTTATTTTTAAAAAAAATCATAATCTATTTACTTCAGTTTTCTAATTAAGCATCTATCCGAGTCATTCATATTAAAATTGTAAATCAAATAACGAATTCTGAAAATTACAAATTAAAAGATTTATTTTTTTAACAAAACAACTTTCACTTATTCATGGTGAATGTTCTTATACACCAATGCTAAATACAAATATTTTTAATGGTTTTTTTATTATCCCACTTTAATATAAAATCAGTGATTCACTTTATTCGAAATGTCATTTTGATACTTTTATTCATTCTCTTCATATTCTTAATGCCACTTCGATTCATTATTCCTATATCTAATCTCATATATCAACATTGGTTTTATGCCCACGTCACATGAATTTAATTTTCAGTGGATATCTTGCAATTAAAATTATTTTAATTAATTTCTTTATCTATATTATAAATTTATATATGCATATAAAGCATCAATTAAATTGGACAAAAGTATAAACAAAGAATATTGGAGGATGATGGCCAACTAGGAAACCCTACGAGATCGTGGTAGTCTTTTTCATCAAATAGATAATGTAAACAGCACATTAACCCACTTGATATAGTATATTATTTATGTACATTTCTTTGCAGCATGAATCATTTCCTAACCTATCTCACGACATCCATGAATTCTCAATTCTTCTCAATTGTTTGATCAGATATATATATATTCGAATAAATATTAATTCATATACAAGTTATATAATGATAATATGTTGAAATAATAAACTTATTAGGTGAGGTTTAAAAATTGTATTGTATGGTGTGTTAGGTGAGGTTTGAAAATTGTATTAAAAATTATATGATGTGTTAGGTGAGGTTGTTGAAAATTGTATTGTATGGTGTGTTAGGTGAGGTTTGAAAATTGTATTGAAAATGTATGATGTGTTAGGTGAATGTTAGGTGTGTGATTTTTATAATGTATATTAGGTAAAATGTTAGGTGTGTTTGTGTGGTATGAGTTAGTATAAATACCTCCTCCCATTTTGAGTTATAGCATAATAAAATAAGAAAGAAAAACAAGAAGTAAAGCTTCTCTTGAGTGTTAAGTGTTGTTGTGAGAGTTTTGAAGTGAGTTTTTTTTTTGAGTTTGTTGTAAGAGTGATGAGTTTGTTGTAATAAGAATTTTATAATTCTTCTTGCAAACTTATTTTAGTGTTAACAAAGTAGTATCAGAGCTATATAGTCATATAAAAATTCTCATTTTATTTGGCGATATGGCTGGTGGAGTAGCTTCTTTTCAAGTACCAACACTCAACAATGATAATTATGATAATTGGAGTATCAAGATGAAGGTTCTTTTGGGTGCTCATGATGTCTTGGAGATTATGGAGAAAGGCTACACTGAACCACAAAATGAGGCATTACTATCCCAATCCAAGAAGGATAATTTAAAAGATTCAAGAAAGAAAGACAAGAAGGCTATCTTTCTAATCTATCAAGCCTTAGATGATGATGACTTTGAGAGAATTTCTGATACAAAATCTACCAAACAAGCATGGGAAAAGCTTCAAACATCCTACAAAGGAGAAGAGAAAGTGAAGAAGGTGCGTCTTCAAACGTTAAGAGGTAAGTTTGAATCTTTGCACATGAAAGAAGGAGAGTCCATTTCTGATTACTTCTCTCGAGTTTTGGTTGTTTTAAATCAATTAAAAAGAAATGGTGAAAAGTTAGAAGATGTCAGAATCATGGAAAAGATACTCCGCTCACTAAACCAAAAGTTTGAGCATATTGTTGTGATAATAGAAGAGACTAAAGACTTAGAAGAAATGAAGATTGAGCAACTTCAAGGATCATTACAAGCCTGTGAAGAAAAGCATAAGAAGAAACATGAGATCACCGAACAACTCCTCAAAATCCACCACAAGGAGGAGAAAAATGAAAGCCAAGTCAATCAACGTGGTCGAGGTAAAGGAAGAGCTTGAGGATGAGGAGAAAATCATGGTCGTGGACGAGGATGAAATTACAACAACCATTCCAACAACTATGAAAGAGGAGAAAGTTCTACAAGAGGTCGTGGAAGAGGATATCTTAATTTGAGGTATGATAAATCTCAAATTCAATATTATAGTTATCACAAGTATGACCATTACGCTTCAAAATGTAGAGGTTCAAGCAATAAAATTAAAGAGAGGTCCAACTACTTAGAAGAGAAGATTGAAGAAAAGGTAACTCTTTTCCTAGTAACAAAGGAAAATGGTGGTGGATCGGAGAATTCTTGGTACCTTGACACTGGTGCAAGCAATCATATGCATGGAAAAAAAGATATGTTTATGGAACTCGATGAATCTGTAAGTGATAATGTTTCATTCAGAGATTATTCCAAAGTTACAGTAAAAGGGAAAGGTAACATTCTTATCCGCTTAAAATATGGGAGACCTCAGTTTATTTCAAATGTGTACTTCGTGCTTACTATGAGGAGTAACATATTAAGTCTTGGGCAACTATTGGAGAAAGGCTATAATATTCACATGAAAGGTGATAATCTTTCTATCAAAGATGATAGGAATAATCTGATTGCTAGAGTACAAATGACAAAGAATAGAATGTTTGTTATCAACATACAAAATGGTATTACAAAATGCTTGAAAGCTTGCTACAAGGATGAATCATGGCTATGACGTCTTCGATTTGGGCATCTCAATTTTAGAGGATTGGAGCTTCTGTCCAAGAAGAACATAGTGAGACGATTACTAAGTATAAATCAATCCGAACAACTTTGTGAAGGGTGCTTACCTAAAAAGTGTTACATCCACGTTTTACCCCCTAGGAGTTTTAGTATTTTTGTGTATGCTTGATTGGATGTATACGTGTATGTATACATGTTTTGGTATGATTGCCTTGGATGTATACATGTATGTATACATGTTTTGGTATGACTGCCAGCGTATGTGCTTTGTATTTTGTGACTATATGTGCGTCGTGATGACGTATTGAATGTGTATTTGTATATATGTTAGGTGTATGCATGATAGCATGCATGTTTGGTGTGTTTTGGGGTATTTCAGGTGGCTCGGGAGTGAGTTTAGGAGGAGAAGGGTAGAGAGGAGTGTGGTAATGGTGTATAGGGCTTTGTACGGTTGTACTAAGCAGGGGAAACAGGGGGGCTAGGGCTCCTGGAGGCCGTATGGGCGTACCAGAGGATGGTCCGACCGTACACGTGCTTGCAGGAAATATGTGCATCAGGTGAGTGGTGGCTGTACAGGCGTACCAAAGGGTGGTACGACCGTACTGCAGCTCACAGGAAGTTGGGTTTATCAGGCTTTTTAGGTCAGTGCGGGCGTACGGGTGGTGGTACGGCCGTACGTGACTTAAGTTGGGCTTTTTAATAGATTAGAATAAGCCATTTTCTTCTGTTTTCTCTCCTTAACTCTTTAAACCCGTCCCAAAACCCTAAGAGAACATCAGGAGAGGGATTTCTAGGTAACAAGAAGGGGTGAGAGCGTGGAATTGAAGCTAGAGCTCAATAGAGGCGGGATCATGGGCTAGAGATAATAGTCTTCTTTCTTCAGGTTTGTGCTAGATGTTTATCGTTTGTGCTAAGTTTTATTAGGTGTGATGCCTATTTGCTTTCCTTCTTGTTCTACGGCCTTGTTAAGCCTAGAACAGATGCTTAGGGATTGAATTCCCTGTGATTATGCTTATGCATGCTTTTGATGCTTGTAATTGAGGTTATGGGTTCCGAGAAGGAACGTATAGGTGGCTATTGGTTCTGGGAAGGAACGTGCCTTATAATTATTAGATGATTGGCTTGTAGGATTGCATTATGGCTTGTGCATGCATCATGAATGATGACATAGCATAGCATGGTGAGAGGATGATATAAGGGTGGCGATATGATGGCATGAGATGTGTCGCGGTACGAGAGGTACCGGTATCTATCAATTAGAGGGTGAGATGCTCCTACTGGTGCGAGAGGTGCCAGTATTAATTGATAATACGGGGGTGAGATGCTCCCCGCACAGGAAAAGAGTGTGAGATGCACCAAACCGAGGGCGAGTGCATGATATGATGGTAGACCGAGCATTCTTAATTGTGTGATGCAATATGGATGTCTGGTTAGGTAGAGATTGCCATATGATTGGCTGTGTGCCATATGATTGATCCTTGATTGTGATATGTTGTGATATGTGTATGACATGTTATGTATTCCTAGCACCAATGAGATTATTCTCAGCGTTTATCATTTGATGAACGTAGGTCCGAGTTCAGAGGGTGAGCAGCGGGATTAGAGATGCAGCAGTTGGTTTATGTCTTCGACTTCTGAACGGACTCCTGCGATTTTGTATATTTGTGCATAGACCCTTTTGTATTAGGACTTGGCAGTATACGAAATGTATTGTATAAGAATCCATGTGTTATCCAGGGGTTGCTTTGTATTTGTTTATCTTTCTGTTTATTGGATTTTTATACGAGCATTAGATGTTAAAATCCCTTGTAGTATAATTGTTGCTTTCCTGTGATGGGAAAGTGATGGTTATGCTACGGGATCATGTCATCACCCATCGAGTCTTGGGTCGGGGTGTGACAGAAAGTAATTCAGAAAAAGCTTTCTAAAGGTGTCAAATTCAAGAGCCAAAAAGATACTAGAATTTGTACATGCAGATGTTTGTGGACCAATCAATCCAAGCTCCTTTGGTAAAAGTAGCTATTTCCTTCTTTTTACTAATAATTTTTTCAAGAAAAACCTAGGTATATTTTTTGAAGCAGAAATTAGAAGTTTTTGAAGTATTCAAGAAATTTAAAGCTGTAGTGGAGAATGAAAGCAACCAAAAGATTAAAGCATTAAGATATTATCAAAGAGGAGAATTCACTTCTAAGAAATTTCAAGAATTTTTTGAAGCAAATGGAATTCAAAGACAATTGATAGTCCTAAGATTCCCCCAGCAAAATGGAGTTGCAGAAAGAAAAAATAGAACTATGATTGACATGGTTCAAAGTATGCTCAAAAGGAAACATTTGCCAAAAGTGTTTTGGGCTGAAGTAGTGGCTACAACAGTCTATCTGTTCAACCGATCGCCAACAAAAAGTGTATGGGAAAAAACACCACAAGAAGCATGGAATAGAAGAAAGCCAGGTATCTCATATCTAAGAGTCTTTAGAAGCATAGCTTATGTTCATATACCGGATGAAAGAAAAACAAAGCTTGATGATAAAAGTGAAAGATTCATCTTCATTGGCTATGATGCAAGTTTAAAAGGCTATACGCTATATAATCTAAACAATGGGAAGATTGTAATCAGTCGAGATGTCATATTTGATGAAAAAGGTGAATGGGAATTGATCAATTGTCGCTTCCATCAAATTAATTCCTTACAAGCCATACGTTGGAATTATGATTTTGTAGTAATGGAAGTAAGGGCCGAATTCCACAGAAATGATTTCAACTTCCGTAATTCTTTACGTTTAAAAATAAATGAAGGGAATTGGAAAATAATTAAGCAAATGAAGAAATGAATAAAATAAATTGGAGAAAATCAATAATAAGTAATTCTCCCAACCGAAAGCATCAAGTATTCATTAATTAAATATGATCACTGATTCATTAATAGTCCAAAGGTAATAATGGCACTAAGCCGGTTATAGTTTGCTGAGCAAGTCTCACACGCCCCAATCTTCCCTTATTTGTAAGACACCACGAAACAAGCTCTATGAAACGCCTCTAATCCTAAGATAGGCAAGGTGGAAAAAGATTCACAAGTCATCTCGAAATTACATTAGGAATTAGGAAGACCTGACTCTAGTTAACAGTTACGACCCAACATCCCTCATGTTCAAACTAGATTGTCTAACCTACAAGAAGTACTACCGTATGTCGCAACAAGGATAACATCTTGCTTTACCACTCCAGCAAGTCGAGTGACTTTTCCGTATCAAACAACCCACTTAGCTATATGCTAGAACTTAGAGACATGCAACAGGCCTTATTTACATACATTAAGAACAGCAATAGTTCTATGCGATTCAGAGTTAAAGATAATAGTGCTTTACCAATGGAATTAAGATTATTTAGATCTCACATAATCATTAATGAATAACTTGAATTGCTTCCAATTGGGAAAAACAAATCGTTTAGCCTTGCATCATTGGTGAAATAAAACTAAACATAAATAAAAATAAAATAAAAACTGGAATTAATTAAAAATAATAAAACCGAACTAAAAAATACTAGAACCAATATTCGGAATCAAAAATCAGGAACCCCTTCTACATAGGAGCATGTTCCTATTTATAGAAGGAAAATAAAATAATAAAACTAATAAAAATAAATAGTTACTAATCCTAATCTTCACATAAAAGGGTTTGAATCCTTCCTAATCACTTTCCCATCCAACTATAGGAGTTTAAGCCTAAGTAAAACTCATCCTCATCCAACTCGTCAAAACTGGCCAAGTGTTGTCATTTTGGTGTCTCTTATGCCCGCAAGCCTTATCAACATTCAGCTCGCAGGAGTTTGAGTTCATCTCCACTTCTTCTTCCTTCAGCTCTCTAAAACGCAGCTTTGTCAAGTCGTTTTGTCCAGTCTTATGCCTGCAAACAGTGTCTCGAAACTCTAAAGTCTAAATAAGCTATAATATCTCCCATTTAAGCATGTTTTCTTAAAAATCACTATTTTGACCTGCAAAATACAAAATGTACATAAGTCAATCATTATAACAACTAAACTATGCTATAATGGGCAGTTTATGCGCATAAAATATGATGTTTTGAAGCTCGATCAGGAATTCAACTCCCCAAACGACTTTAATTTCTTTCCATTTGATGAAAGTGAGATGATAATAGCAGAGCAACAAAAAGAATCTCAACAAAAGCTCACTATACCACATACTTCCCCAATAATATAAGATGAAAATATCTTTAAATGATACTCTAGAAGAAAGAGTTGTGCAACGTATAAGAAGCCTTGAAGATCTCTACAAAGCAATGAAATAGATAGATAATCTTACACTATTTTACCTGTTTGCTGATTGTTAACCAATAAGCTATCAAGAAGCTACAAAGGAAAAGAAGTGGAGAGATGTAATGGATGAAGAAATCAAGGCAATCGAGAAAAATAATACATGGGAGCTTGTTCGACTTCCTAAAGGTCATAAAGAAATTGTTGTAAAGTGTGTATTCAAAATAAAGAAGAATGCCAATGGAGAAGTTGAAAGGCATAAGGCGAGGCTAGTTGTAAAAGGCTATAGTTAGAAAGCTGGAATTGATTATGATGAGGTATTCATTCTTGTTGCATGGCTAGAAACAATTAGACTAATAATTTCTCTAACAGCTCAAAATAAATGGAGAATATATCAAATGGATGTAAAATCTACATTTCTGAATGGAGTTCTAGAAGAGGAAGTCTACATACAGCAACCATCAGGTTATGAAGCCAAAGGCTAAGAAGACAAGGTATTAAAGTTAAAAAAAAGCTCTATATGGACTAAAGCAAGCACCAAGGGCTTGGAATAGCAGAATCGATAAGTATTTTCAGAAGAATGGCTTCAGAAAATGTCCTTACAAGCATGCCTTGTATGTTAAAGTCAAAGAAGGAGATGTTTTGATTGTATGCCTCTATGTTGATGATTTGATCTTCACCGGAAACAACCTAGACATGTTTTTTAAATTCAAGAAAGTGATGATGAAAGAATTCAAGATGATAGATATTAGGCTCATGACATATTACCTTGGTATTGAAGTCAAGCAAAAGGATGAAGGTATATTCATCTACCAATGTAGTTATGCACAAGAAATACTAAAGAAATTCAAGATGGATGCTTGTAAGCCGATCAACACCCGAATGGAATGTGGAGTCAAATTGACCAAGCATGAAGAAGGTGAAAGGGTAGATCTAACACTCTTTAAAAGTCTGGTTGGAAGCCTGTGATACTTAACCTGCACAAGACCTAACATTCTCTATACAGTTGGATTTGTTAGTTGCTATATGGAGTCTCCAACAACCAGTCATTTCAAAGCTGCTAAGAGAATTCTTCATTATCTAAAAGGAGATACTGCTTTCACATGGTTATCAAAGAAACAACCGATTGTCACACTCTCAACTTGTGAAGCTAAGTATGTAGATGCAACTTCAGTTGTCTATCATGCAGTTTGGCTAAGAAACTTATTGATGGAGCTAAACTTGGTATAAGAAGGACCAACAAAGATTGACGTTGTTAACAAATTAGCAATTGCTCTAGCAAAGAATCTAGTATTTTATGATCGATCAAGGTATATAGATACTCGATTTCATTACATTAGAGAATGCATTACAAGAAAGGATGCACAAATCGAGTATGTCAAGTCATATGACCAAATTGTCGACATCTTCACGAAGTCACTGAAATATGAAGATTTTACAAGGATAAAGAATTTGCTTAGACTTATGAAACAAGTTTAAAGGAGAGTGTTGAAATATAAACTTGTTTAAAAAAAAAAGAAATCCAAGTTTAAACTCATAATGAAGTGAAGTTGTTAAGGTAAGTGAGGTTGTTAAGGTGAGTGAGGTTGTTGAAAATGATATTAAAAATGTATGATTTTTATAATGTATGTTAGGTTTGTTTGAGTTAGTATAAATACTCCTTTCATTATGACTTATAGAATCACAAAATCAGATAAAAATAAGAAATAAATCTTTTGTTGAGTGTTGAGTGTTGTTGTAAGAGTTTGGAGTGAAAGAATGAAGAGTTTGTTGTAATAAGAATTTTATAATTCTTCTTGCGAATTTATTTTGGTGTTACCAGCTACTCTTAATAACAGTAGGTAACATGTTAGGACAAGCAATCCAATCCTCAATAACAATGTTACTTACTGTAAGCCCATTTCTTTATTAACTTTCTTTGCCTGTCGACTTAAGGGTTATAAATGATGGGAATCAATTGGAGCACATTTTTTCTTCTAGCTGCTGCTCCAGATGATTCGGTCATATCTAAATCATGAGGTTCTATTCCATTGTAGACTCTCCAGTCAAAATGGTATAACAGATTCGCAAGCAAAAGCTCCACAACTGCCGTACCATACGAAACACCAGGACACATTCTTCTTCCAGCACCAAACGGAATAAACTCAAAATCCTTTCCTCTGTAATCAATCGAACTATCCAAAAATCTCTCTGGATAAAATTTCTCGGGATCATTCCAGGAGCTAGGATCTCGTCCAATTGCCCATGCATTCACGATAATTTTAGTTTTGACCGGTATTTCGTATCCGTTTAATTCTACCGTCTCTCTGGATTCCCTTGGAAGAAGTAAAGGAACAGGAGGGTGTAATCTTAACGTTTCTTTGATAACTAGCTTCAAGTATTTCAAATCTTTCAAGTTTATTTCATTGACTAATTGTTGTTTTTGATGGAAGAGTTGTCTTATCTCAGCTTGTGCTTTTTCCATCAATGTGGGATTTCTAATCAGTTCTGACATTGCCCACTCTGTTGCAGTAGGAGATGTTTCAGTTCCAGCAACGAACATGTCCTGAAAACGAGTTCAAACAAAGGTTACAATTTAATTCATTTAACATCAAATAATTTAGTTATAATTTAATTAGTTTAACATAAAATAATTGTCAACAATTTAATATTAATAAGTAATAATTAAATTATTATTATTATTTATTTATTTATTTTTGTGTTAAATTCATAATAATATGAATATATGATCTATTAGAATTATGTAACCCATTAGTAAATGGAATCGAATTCTAGATATATACATTTAATATATAACTTATTAGTTTTGTGTTGAATTGAATTTAATTGAATTATATCTAATCTATATTCTATATGGATAACTTGAATAAATATAAAATCTATAACTATCTTTTATTATTCAATTGATAATATTGTATAATATATTATAAAAAAATTTAGCATCCATTTTAATAAAAAATTTTTATTAATTTATTTATATATATATATTTACTAAGGACAAGTAGTTTTTATAATTTTAATATAGTTTAGGATTTACAAAATTTTATCAATATTCATAAAATATTTGGTCTTAGTAAAATTTAAATAAGTATAACTTAAATAAGTTTAATTTCTATATATTTCAAAATGATTATTTTTATCCATAAATTATTATAATTATTCAAGTTATAGATGAACAGAAGATTCAATCAATCAAGTTGAGATTGATCAAAATGAATTAAGATGATCGGGATTTTAGATAAGTAGAAATAATTGAATTTTATTTATTAAAATAAGATATCTTAGTTGTTCCAAGTAGAGCAAAACAGAATTGAAAAGTGTGGTTCAAATTATCAAGAACTTCACAAATATAAAATTAAAGCATAACTTTCAAGAAGTTTATCGGTAATACTTACTAGCATGACGGCTTTGATTTCATCAGTTGTCAAAGGGAGTTCAAGATTGCCATCATCTTGAAGATTCAAAAGAACATCCACAAGATCATTTGCTTTGCGTTTTGAATCACTTCTTTCCCTTGATGACCTTTTCTCTCTATGTTCTTTGACCATATTTTCAAGAATGGCATCTGTTTCTTGATGCAGCCTTTCTAGCTTACGCTTCACCCCAGTAATTACCTGAAGAAATTTTACAGAAGGGAAAATATCTGCCAGGCTAAAACCTGCAACCATCTCAACCATTTCTTGAACAAGTAGTGTTAAGGCTTCATTATTCTGCTTGCTAGTCTTACCAAGGGTAGACCTTAAAGTAATAGAATTTGATAAAGAAAACAACATCTTGCTAAGATTGATAGGCGACCCTGCACTTGAAGAAATGGAATTGACAAGAAACGAAACCTCTTCTTCTCTGATTGATCTAAATGATTGAACACGTTTAGTGCTGAATAGCTCAAGGGTAGAGATTTTGCGCATCTGTCTCCAGTGATCACCATAAGGTGAAAAGGCCATGACTTTCGAATCATAGAAGACAACGCTTGCTACCAGCAATGGAGGTCTGTTAGCAAAGGCAATATCGTGAGTTTTCATCACTTGTTTGGCAGCTTCAGGTGATGAAATGACGATGGTGGAAAGTTCACCAAGCTGGAGGTGCATAATTGGGCCATATCGTTTGGCTAAATCTCTCAGGCGACGATGCGGCAGAAAGCCAATTAGGTGGAGCGTGTTTCCTATTACAGGCAGCTTTATTGGCCCAGGAGGCAACTTGGAAGAGGAGTTGTTCTTCCATGTCCTCTGACGGATAAAAATGAATAGAATGAAGCAGAAAAAGGCCGGAAAAATGGGGAATCCATGCTTGTTTTCCATGATGAAAGCAAACTGAAACTAAACTAGAAGGTAACAGAAATTATCTTCCAACAACAATTAATTTAGAGCTTCTACTATTCAGATCGAGTATCTCTAAGTAAATTTGCTTTCCTTCTAAACCTTGGATGTGCTCTTTTAAGTAAATAAATAAAAACGTACATAAATATGGAAGTACAGGCTAGTTAATTAATAAGAATTTTTATTTTTCCTTGAAAAAACTAAATATTCAAGTGATCAATATATTGACACGCATTTTATAAAAACAACAAATAAAGTGATAGGTGTGATAATAAAGTGCGTGATAACAAATAATCAAACGATAAATTGTCAAGTGAAAAACTAATCTGGTATTTGACTATATATAAAAGGACAACGGTGTTGCGGATGCAGCCCCCTTTGTTGCCACAAAAATCCAAAAAGTTGAATGGTGAGAACCTTTCATGAAAACTACTTGATAGGTGAGGCATCAAAACTAATTTTATACGTCTGAAATTGTTGCCTCTGACCTGGTCTTACCCTGTTTACCTTCAAGCCCCTCTGCTCAGTAAGTCTCCAACCTCATCCTCAAGCCCATCTGCTGACCTATGAAATTTTTTTGGGATTTTTTAAAATTTGTCCAGCATGATAAAAAAATAAAAAATATCACAAAAATAACCCTTTAAAAGTTTTATATAGGTTTACTTTAAGTTTAGTTTAGTTTGTAAAAAATTTTATTTTAAATTTATTTTAGATTTATTTGAAATAAAAATCTGTTGTTTTTGAAAATATTAATAAAAATTATTATTTCATAAAACTTTAAAAAATATATAAAATTATTATAAAATAAAAATAAAAATTTATCATTTATATATATATATATATATATATATTGAAAAATTAAATTATATGTATGTTTAAGTATATTTTTAAAAAAAAGTAATTGTACTTTTCTTCATTGTATATTAAAGGATATTAAAAAGTAATACGATTTACCTTAATTTATGTTACATATATTATATTATATATATCAACCATATATCACATTCTTTGTTGTTTATGTATGAGTTTTATTTAAGTACGTAGATCGTAAATTTATGGATGAATTATATACATATTGTATGTAATTTATATTGATTTTAAAATCTACAAATACACTTGTATACTAATTATATTCAAATGATATATAAATATACCGTATCTATTTATAATATATGTCATTTACATTCATAAACCGATAATAAATTTACACCCACATTATTTTAATTGCATATATTGATGTATTCTCCAAAACTTAACTATAGAAAAAATAAATACATGTATCTGCTTACATATTGAATAAAATTTAATATAAGTAAATACATACATACATATATATGTATATATATATATATATAATTCTATTTATGTTTCTCTTCCATGACCAACTTGTTATATACAATTACCAATTGGATATTACCATTACTCAATAATTATGAATTGCAAATTCTTTTCAAAATACTAAAAATAAATATCACTTTTAATTTTCACAAATTTCTTCTACAATTTCAAATTCTAAAAAAATATACATAGATTTCATCCTTTATTAGCATAATAAATAATATATAATTTCTAATTATTAGCTTAACTAATGCTTATAATTGGATTTTTAAAATTATTTTTAACATATATTTTTGTTAGGAAAATCGCCATTTTCCGCCCTTGAGGATCGACTTTAAGCAGAAATAAATGAGAAAATACAAAATCAATTTAAGAAATTAAAGAGAATAAAAGACACAATAATTTAACGTGGAAAACTCCCTTGTGGAGAAAAACCACGACCGTTGCCAA
>CANYBF012190491.1:0-12917 GCA_948192965.1 Dalechampia spathulata
TGTGCTTGTGTCATGTGACATGATGTGTGAAATGATGTATCATATGCATGACGTGGTATAATGTATAGCATATCATATGCATGTCATGTGAGAATGATGACATACTATATACATAGCATGTAAAGTGAATGACATACCGTACGCATGGCATGTTAAATAAATGGCATACTATATGCATAGCATGTGAAATGAGTGACATACCATATGCATGGCATGTGAGATGATGAATGGCATGGCATATGTATGACATGGCATAGTGGTGCGTATGTGAATGTGTATTCAACATAGCATATGTATGACATAAGGTATATGCATAGCATACAACATGGCATAGTATATGTCATGGCATGGCATATATGTATGCATGATAAGGCATATCAGTTGATTGAACGTATTAAATTGCGTATTGAAGTTTTTACGTATTGGTGTATTTATACATATATGCATATGAAATACAGTATATGATGGCATACGACATATGCATGGGATGCATAGTAATGTGTGCATATGTCATGTGACATGATAACATAGTATATTCAGGCAAATATACGAATAAAAATAAAGGCCGGTGAAAGGGATCGAGGAAATTAGGGGATATTAGGGGGGATTAATTATTACAGGCCAATAATAATCTACTCTATTACATAAATATCCTCGCATACATATTTTGGGACGTTAAGTAACGTCCCCTCCTTCCCGAGTACTATTCCTCTCGGTTTTGCATGATCCAAAATGCAAGATGGATTAATATGCAAAATAAATAAATAAAATTCATTATTAGCAAATGAATTTTGGATTTAATTGACTACTCCAATACCATTAAAAGTACGAACCAAGAGTCAAAATCCAACAATTATTAGGCAATAATTGAAATAATAAACACGAGCCAGATCGTGAAATTCATTTAATAAAAATAATTTTAGGCAAATTTATTTTATTTGATAATGGAAAAATTAATTGGAAGTGCTAACATCACTTGGAATAATTTGGAGATAACCCCTCAACCAATTAAAATCTAATCCTTTCAAAAACAACATTTATACAAGTAAAAATAGCATTTTATCGTAAAAATTAATTTTGAAGCCAAAATTAATTATGTAAAAATTAATTTATGACAATTCCAGAATACTTAAGTCATTGTGAGACTCAAATACCACTGGATATGTCAAAATACAGCCAAAATATGACCTAAAATATGGTTTTTCTGGAAAAATGTGAGGGATGTGCGCCGCGTATCAGATGATGTGCATCACACATTGACTGTGCGTGGCACACATGGCATGATGTGTGGTGCATATCAGAGGCTGATCTGCAAGAAAATTGAATCTGTCAGTACAGAAATAAACTACAGACAAAAATACATAACTTTAATGAAGAGAGTACCTCATTTTAAGCATGAATCGGCCTCCGGTTTAGCAAACCAAATAATTAATTAAGTAATTAATTGAAATAAATGATTTTAAAGCCAAAATCAAGTAGATATGGAAAATATTCAATAGATCCAGAACCCCAATTTGAAAAGCTATTGGAGTTGCTGGAAAAATCAGATCGAAAAGTGGTTCGGGCAAAAATTGGGTTTTTCTGTGAAAACTAAGACCTATATGCGCTGCACATAGGCCAATGAGCACCACACATAGGTTGTGTGTGGCGCACATGGCAGAGAAAATAGAAGGAAAATCAAAAATTTTTCAACAGAAACCCTAGATCTGACCCCAATCTAGGTATATCAGACCCAAAAATGGGTTTTGCTTTGTGGATTTGCATCCAAATCAAGAAAAATAATTTTAAAGTTAAAATTATCTTAGATCCAGCAAGTGTTTGGTAGATCCAGGACATTTAAGGCATGAGAAGGCCCTAAACATCATTGAAATAGCTAGATCGGGTGAAAAACCGATTGAAAATGGGAGAAAAATAGCATTTTATCGAAATTTTTGGAGTTATGTGCATAGCACATGACCCCATGTGCACCACACATAGGCTGTGTGTGGTGCACATGAGGTGATGTGCGCAACACATCCCTCACAGAATAGTGACAAAATTAAGAAAATTGAAGAAAAGAGAGAAATTTACCTTATTCCAGCAGCTTTTCTTCCTTGATCTAGCTTCCTTCCATGCTTATGGAGCCTAACTAAGCCAATTTTATCTCTAAATCCTAAGGATTTAATTAATTAAGTATTTAATTTATTTTGGAGGAATTTTGGCAGAGGTTTGGCTGCTCTTTTGAGCAAATTCGGGATCCATTTTAAAGCCCCAAGCTTTATATTTATAGAGCAATTTTTGGGCTTGGTAATTTTGTAATTTTTACCTGGATTTGAAAATTTCCAAAGGCAATGTGCGCCACACATCATGTGATGTGTGCCACACATTGTCCATGTGCTGCGCACATCACCTTTTGACCCATCATGTGGGGCCCACTATGATTGCTTCGGGATGCGTACCCCAAACCTATAAGCATTATTCGATGTGAGGAATAACTTTGTAGAAGAAAGTTTTTCCAAATTCGGTCCCGAGAAGGATCCTGACCAAACATCTTTACTATGCAACATGCGGTGCATATAGACCAATGTGCACCGTACATTGCATTTTTACCCTATGAGCGCTGGCTTGTATGAGCAAAACCAGATGTGCGCCATATGTCAATTGAAGTGTAATCAACATTCTGAGAAACTTTACAACTATAAGTTATCTCAAATTCGACCCCGAACATCGAGTTTTGATTAATGGGCCCATTTTAGGGTTTGTGACCCTATTTCGGCCCATAATGGCATTCGGTGTACCAAAAGGTCGTACCTCGCGTAGGTATTAGTGAAAATGTGTTCTGTATGCATAGAACACTCGAAATAGGCCAAGTCGGGTGGTGGGCCCACCTATGCACTATTCATGATGAATAGTGCCCCGGTGGTCCCCACAATATAAAAGGGCCTAGAATGTGGCAAATAGCATGCCAAGCGCTTTGCCTCAAGTAAGTCAGTAGGTAGAATGTGTTATGTGCATATAGAATGCATCAAAGTGAATTATAGTGGGAAGCGGGCCCACTAGTGTTTAGCGGGCCCCACAGCACGGTGAGCCAAAAAAGGTGGCATTCGGGATGCCACAGAGTGTGCCTTGTGTAAGGCAGCAACGAAACGTATTCTATAAGTACGGAATACATAAAATAGGCCAATAGGGGTATCGAGCCCCACTAGTGCTTGGTGGGCCGCACAGCACGGTAAGCCCGGAATGTGACATTTGGGATGCCACAGGGTGTGCCTTGCATAAGGCAGTAGCGAAATGTATTCTATAAGTATAGAATATACATAATAGGCTAATTGGGGAAAGCTGGCCCCACTTGTGTACTATTCATAGTGAATAGTGACCTAGGTTTGAAATGCAATATTTTACATTCGGTGCATCCTACCATGCGTAGGCACGTGCAAAATGTATTCTGTAAGTACAGAATACACAAAATGGGCTAATCAGGGGCAGCAGGCCCCCTAATACCCTAGGTGGGCCGTGCAGCGTAGTGGGCCCAGAAGATGGCATTTGCGATGCCAAGCACTGTGCCTTGCGTAAGGCAACATGGATTGTATTCTGTAAGTACAGAATACATAGAATAAGCAATAGGGGCAAAAGGCCCTACTGGTGTCATTGGTGGACCCCACAACACGGTGAGCCCGGAATATGGCATTTGTGATGCCATGCGTTGTGCCTTGCGTAAGGCAACTAGAAGGTGTATTCTGTAAGTACAGAATACATAGAATAGGTTATTAGGGGCTGTAGGCCTCGCTTTTTCCTAGTGGGCCCCACCTATGCACTATTCATGGTGAATAGTGCCCAGGGCCAAAAATGCAATACTTGGCATTTCAAGTGTTTTGCCTCCTGTAGGCAACAGGGAAGGGTGTTCTGTATGCACAGAACACTAAGAATATGTGGCGGGTCCCGCCAGGTGCCATAGTGGGCCCCACCAGTTCTGAGATGTTCTGTACACCAGAACACATAGAGGAAGACACAGGGGCCTATGTGCATAATCGGGATCGATATCAGGGACTAAATCCTAGCCGAATCAATAAAGATCCAAAATTATACGATGGTGAAAAGTCAGGGTCAACAGTTTGCCTCCTGATCAGAATCATTTTGAGGCGACACGTGCGTAAGTCGTCAAAATGAGATCTGATTATGTCATGACTTTTCATAGGGAGTAGGAAGCGTACCTGACTCGCAGAGGTGCTCACGTTGAGGCTTAAATCCCAATTCTGCCACTGGGAGCCCCGTGCTCGGGCTGGAAGACCAACGCTGAAATGATAATCCCAATTCTGCTAATAGGAGCTCGGTGCTCGGGCTAGATGATCAATGCTGACCTGATATTCCCATTTCTGCCAATGGGAGCCCGGTGCTCGGATTAGGTGATCAAGGTTGATCAATGATCCCCAATGGGACTGATGGCAATGCCCCGAGTAAATCACCTGAAGTTGGCATTCAGATGCCTATGCGTTAGGATTTAGGAACCAAAGGCTTGGCTCTGTGATCATTTCTGGATCATGTGGTCAACTGCGGGACCTGGATGACCATCTTCTGGGTCTATTCTCGTGCCATCATATAAATGTCATATATCTCTGAAACGGCTTTCAAGATCCTCTACTGGGCCTCTAACATTTCTGGTCGATGGTTTTGACCAGTATAAGTACCCCAACTTCATTACCGGGGGCCCAGCGTCCAGGCTACTCTGATCAGGGCTGATCGGTGGTCACTGCGAGACCGATGGCTTTCTTGCGAGTAATTCATCTGAAGTCAGCATTCAGATGCCTATGCGTTAGGATTTAGCAGTCAAGCGTTTGACTTGGTGATCTCTGCTGGATCGGGTGGTTCTACAGCGGAACCAGAGGTGACCTTCTGTTGGGTCGGGGTGATCAACCTTTAGATCTTGTTCTCATGCCATAAAATAAGTGTTGTCTGTCTCCAAAGCCTGAATTTGAGACCCTTTGCCTGAATGCAACACCATCTAGTCAATGGCTTGACTAGAAGTCAAAGACTTGACTGTTTTTGATCATCTGCTGGATCAATTTCCTATTTTTGCTAGGCATAGGAAAAAAATTTATTAGTGAAATTGGTATTGAAATGGTCTAGGAAAAATACCTGAATTTTTTAGTATCAGTCTGCTGCATTTTGACTGAATTTTTGGATTTTTCATACGTTGCGGCTCGTGAAAATTGAGCTTGGTGGAGCAAACGACCTCGAAAAATTTTTAAATTTTTGCCAGAGGCCTAATTCTTCATGTGCATTTTAGTGAGAGGGTGGCACATATTAGCAGAGTCCTCCAGAGGGTGGTGGACATTGGCAAAAATTGCTATGTACGATGCACATCCCTTGGAAATTTTTAAATTTCCAAGTTCCAATCCAAAAATCAGTTTGTTCCACCCCCAAAAACTGATTTTCGTTCAATTCCCCAAACTGAAAATTTAGTGTTTTTGCAAAAATGGTCGGAATTAGGATGCAACTGACCCCTCGGGACCCTGAATCCATCCTGAGCTACGCTTTAACCGAGCACACGACCCGTCATAGCTATTTTGGGGCTCATTTTGGTGACCAATTGTAGAAACCTTTGCCATAGACTCCCATCAGTCCCGAGCTCCTACCGAGAAGGTGAGTTTTCAGTGACTCGGTTCGGTTTTTTGGTTTTTTTGATTTTTCAAAAATTGAATTCTAGGATATTTTTGATGCGTTTAGGCTTGTGTCAGGCTAGAATTTTATGTTAGGCAGAAGTTAGGCTTAGGTAGGAAAGTGGTTATCGCGTCGATTTTGTAAAAAATGAAATTTTTGGAGCGGGTTTTGCCATGTGTGGTGCACCTGACTCATGAGTGGCACACATGGGGTCATGTGTGGCATACATGACAGTGAAAAATAGGCCGAAACATTCTTTTTTCAGATGTTTTTCGAGGGATTATGCATTTTAAGCATGAATAAATGCATTTAGGGTTGAGAGGAGGAGCTCTGAGCCTCTGTATCCATTCTATAATTCAGTTTGAAACTAACCTGAATTCTGTAATTTGTAGAGGGAGCGAACAGTCGTTGGAACTGGCAGCATCCGGGGGATCAGTGAGTGGTATCCCTTATTGCCTTGGGAGATACGTGCTAGAGTGGACCAGAGCTGTTTTGGTCCATACATTTCTTGCTTTATTGGTGCAGAACAGAGGAGTAATAGATTTGTTATTACTACTATGATCGAGCGGTGGATGGATTCCACTTACACCTTCCATCTGCCTGTGGGTGAGATTGCTATCACCCCAAGTATTTTTGCTGGGATTACTGGATTAGAGTGTGCTGGGCTACCTCTTCCATTTAATGCCAGGTTGACGTCGCCATGTTGGGCATATGACACAATATTTATTCTGCTAGGCATGTCCCCCAATGCGAGAGGTGGATACAGTATTTCATATGATTGTCTCCGGGAGGCAGTGTTGGCGGAGAGACTAGGCAGGACCATCTCTGCAAAATAGTACACTCGTAGTTTTTTGCTGTATGCATTAGGGTGTACTTTATTCAATGATGCTAGGAACAGCGGTCACATGTCTGTATTATGGGCCCTTTGCGATCTGGATGCTATTGGGTGGTATGATTGGGGTAGCGCTGGTCTGGCCCACCTGATACAGGGGCTCGATTTCTATAGTAGGCACTGTAGGGATCACTTCATTGGGTGCTGGTAAGTCGTAGAGGTAAAAAATATTCTATTAATTCTGTTACTGTAGTGTCTGTTCATGTCTTGCTGACTGTACATATTGACCTTGCAGATCATGGTGTATGAGTTTGGGCTACTACCTGAGTCTGAGGTCCCATAAGGATTACCGCTTGGTTTTCCTCATCTGCATGTGTGGAGCGCACCACGACGAAGACTTGATTACATGATGGATGAGCTGAGGAAGCACTTTAACAACTTAACCTGGGATCAGGTAAGAAGAAATAATTTAATCAGCATTAAACTATATTGAACTGGTTTGAGAAATACCTGGTCAGGTTCTTATTTTCTCGTTACTTTTGGAACAGGTGCGTCTCTATCCCTGGGACAATATGCATCTGAGGCCGGGATACTTGTCTAGTTTAATGTGTAAGGATGAGCAACACATGCTTTTGGAAAGTCCTAAATGTAGACTCTTCTATCTAGGAGAGCATGTGATAGATTGGCAGCTGGGGCCAGAGAGTCGTGTAGAGCCTGCTGCACCACCACGCTTGATGTTTTGGGCTTCATGTATTGATACAGACCCAGAGGTGATTACTGGGCTGACTGGTATGCCCGGGTGGGAGCATTTATCAGAGTCACCAGTGGACTATCCGATCTTCATTCAGTTAAGATTACTGGGGCATGTGGAACTCTCTACATGTTGGGGTCAGCATGATGGAGCAGGTGGGTATGGAGTTAGACCTAATGTTTCCTGAGGTAGAGGTGGATGTTAGGGTTTGCCAACTGTTGATAGCTCTTAAGGTAGCGGTGCCTCAAAGAGATCTCGTAATTCCGGAGCTGAGGTTGTCCTACCGGTGTCAATGTCGGGTACCCCAGAGGTGCCCCCAGGATATAGGCGTCCATCAGACTTTATAGAAGGTCAACTGATGTGGCCACAGAACCCCTTGGTCTTCACTAATGATGATACAAGCTGTCCTTATGAGACCTCCTATCTAGTGCTAGCGAGGAGTGAGATTGAGTTTGATCTACCCCACACGACCCATGTAAGTATGCTTGTTTTGCAATACTTTGAGCTTTAATGGTCTGACATGCATCTTGGTTTTACAGGTGCCTCGAGATGCCATAGCAGATGCTTCAAGACTGCTGATAGGGTTGCGCCACTACCATATGTCTGAGATGTTGGATGTCCAGGTGGATACCTGTTATAAAATATTTTTGCATGGAAATGCATGAATGCATGACTTATATGCCTATATGTTCGTGCTTGCAGTCCAGCAGGCAAGTGGAGCGAGAGGAGAGTGATCATTTTGCTTGGATGACGGAGGAGAGGGATTGAGAGATTGCACTGCTGACGGCGCGTTTGGAGTGCTACAATATTGATGTCATGGACAGTCCCAGTCCTGAGGATGATTGCTCCAGGGAGGATGATGCATGAAGGCGATGTGACATCAGGCTTCCATATGCATGGCATCAGAAATCTGTAGTTTTTGTACTAAAATAAGATAATGCATTACAGACTGGCATTGCTTGCCTAGTACACCAGGGTTGTTGCATACAGACTGTAAAAATAGACAAAGGCTTGTACTGTGTGTCTTTTGAATTTGATAGTGGAATCCAATGATGTTTGCTGCTTATAAATACACCATGCATTTTGCTTTATTGGCAAAACATAACTCATCTACTTTTCTTTGCAGAAACTAGATATACAATGAATCAACAACCATTATCTGTCTTCCGCGCTCTTTCCTGCCATTGGGGAAATGATGAGTGGAGTCAATTGGGCGGAATTGGACTCCAATAATTGAGAACTTTCCAGCAAGTCTCAATTAATCATGCTTTTCTACACGCCGTCGTACAGTTCTAGGATTCGGAGGTTCATGTATTCTTGTTCGAGCATGTAGAGTTATGTCCGATGTACGAGGAGTTTACTGCCATCCTTGGGGTTAGCTATAGCATGATGGCGATACTGACAGTGCCGATGCCTGTTTGAGATGTGTTCTCATATCTAATCAGGGCTTTTGATGTTAGTCCACTGGAGGCGAGATCTCTTTTGACTACAGACGGCTCTGTAGATCTTGTTGCTCTTTTCCGGCTATGCGGTCAGAAATCTGTTAAAGACCCATCATGGCTGAGGGTAGTTGGATTTGGACTGTTGGCACAGTTCCTATTAGTCAATCCATTCGGTCATGGAGACTTGTTGATTGGGCCTGTGGTAGACCAGATGGCGGAGGGTCAAACCCCTTTCCCTATGATTGTAGCAGAGACGATTCTTGGTCTGAATAAAGTGAAGCAAGGCCAATCTGAGAGCTTTAGTGGGAGTCTGCTTCTTCTGCAGGTAGGAATTCTAAGCCGCCTTTGCAGGTTTTCAACTTAGAAAATTTATATTTTTGCCCTAGCTTTTGTATGAGCCACCTTTTGTGAGGTTTTTGGCTCATCGGGTTTCTACTTTTGTTTTTAGACCCTAACTTTTGCTTGAGCTGCCCCCTTGGGTTTTTAGCTCAACGGGTCATTCTTACTTTTGCCTGAGCAGCCTTTTGCAAGGTTTTCAACTCAGCGAGCTTTTATTTTATTTTCTTATATTACAGGTCTAGCTTTAGGAGAAGCTTGGGATTTTAGCTCCGCCAGCAGGGAACCCGCAAAGATACCTTCCTCATAGCCATATACGGAGGGGCTACGTCTTTGGTGAGGCAAGGACAATGTCATTCCAAGGCTGGATTGAATGGATGAGAACTTGACCTGAGAGTTAGATCAGATGGAGCTGTCCCTGGTAGTATATACAACATGTTACTGTAATGACTTACATAGATTGTATCCCATTGCCAGGATTCAGGCATTGTATGCACTACAGTCCTGCTAGGATCTGTCGTCAGTATGGTCAGCGGCAGACCATACCTCAGCTGACAGAGTTTGAGGGAGGTAGGTTGGTGCCTCGTGTCGTGGAGCATGTGGAGAAGACTTGGCCTCACTGTCAAATAGTGTTGGTGGAGATTCGCGAAGCTGGACCTACCATTGATGACGAGTACAAGCTATGGGTGCTGCGCCAAGCTTGAATCCTGTACTATAGGATATTGTTAAGCAATAACATATAATAAAGGATGATAATGCTTTGTGTTTACAACTAGTATTACTTAAGGCTAAGTTTATGAACATGCATTCCATTTGCATTAATGAGATTAAAATATTTACATGAAAATGTTAAAACCAACACAGAAGTTCCAAATACGCATCAGACTTGACTCCTGTTATTGACCAGCCTCATGTGAGATTTTCTAATCAACTATTTTAACGCTCTCCTTTTGCTTTCAAGAGCTCTAAGTTTTGCATGAGTTGTCTATGTGGATTTTCAATTCATCGAGCGAATGTTTTTCTCTTTGCCTTAACTTTTGCATGAACCGCCTATGCAGGTTTTCAGCTCACCAAGCTTTTTATCTTTATTTTGCTATTTTTCTTTTGCCCTTTGCTCTAGATAAAATATTTCTTTAGCCGGTCAAGGTTGATAGGTTCTGAGAACTCGTTACCCTCCAAATTCAAGATGCGAACAGTGCCTTTGGAGAGGATTTTCTTAACTAGGAATGGTCCTTCCCAGTTGGGCCTGAACTTTTAGTGAGGGTCACGAATAGCCAGCCTGACTTGCTTCAGAACCAGATCGTCTTCCCGTATGGCTATAGATTTAACCTTTTTGTTGAATGCGCTGGCCATGCGCTTCTTGTAAAGCTGTAGGTGATAGAGAGACTTCAGCTATTTCTCATCAATAGTGACCAGCTGCTCATACCTGGCCCTTTTCCATTCAGCTTCTGGCAACTGAGATTCTAGGATGACCCGAAGTGATTTTAGCTCCACTTCAATTGGCAATATGGCTTCTGTCCCGTAAACCAAAGAGTAGGGGGTAGCACCCGTAGGGCTCCTTATAGTGGTTCTGTAACCCCACAAGGCAAATGGTAGCTACTCATGCCAATCTCTGTAGGTCTGTACCATTTTGGTTAAGATCTGCTTGATCGTCTTATTAGCGGCTTTGACCACCCCATTAGCTTGAAGGCGATACGGAGAGGATTGATGGTGCTTAATTTGATATTTTTCTAGCAAGTCTGCAACTAGGGCCTGGAACTATACTCCGTTATCTGACACCAGGTGATGCGGCACCCCATATCGGCATATAAGATTCTTCTCTACAAACTTGGCAACCTGTCTTGCCCCCAGTTTACTGTAGGATTCAACTTCTACCCACTTAGAGAAGTAATCAATGGCTACCAGTATGTACCGATGTCCATTAGATGAGTTAGGTTGAATCTCGCCCATAATGTCAATTCCCCAAGCTGAGAATGGTCAAGGTGTTGTCAAATTCTTCAATTCGACTGGTGGTAGATGACTCAGGTCTCCATGAATATGACATTCATGGCATCTCCGTACAAACTGTATGTAGTATGTTTCCATAGTGAGCCAGAAATATCCTTGACGTAGGATCTTCCTATAAAGTACAAACCCATTCATGTAGGGCCCGCATACACCAGCATGTATCATTTCCATGACTGATTCAATGTCCTTCCCCGATATGCATTGAAGCTATAAACTATCTGCGATTCTTCTGTAGAGAACACCCTGGTGCCAGGTGAAGTTGGCTGCTAGTCTGCGTAGAGCTAGTTTATCAGTTCTGTTGGCTTCTTCTGGGTAAGTTCCAGTCTTCAAAAAGTTCATGATATCTATGTACCATGGGATTTCATCGAATGGGTCTAGCATCATAACCCGTTCCCCAAAATAGCAAGGGATCCGTAACTGCTCGATAATCAAAGGTTGAGCTTGACTTTATGGTTGCTCACAAACTGAAGCCAGTGTAGCCAAAGCATCGACCATCTGATTCTCTTCACACGACATGTGAATAAATTGGCAAGAGCTGAAATTACGGACCATGAGCTTCATGTATTCAGCATAAGGTTTGAGCCTTTCCTCTTTGACTTCCCACTCTACCATGGATTGATGAATGACTAGCATCAAATCACCAAAGACCTGTACATCTGGGGCACCAACCATTAGTAATGCTTCTAACCTGAAAATACATGCTTCATACTCAGCCATATTGTTGGTGACTGAGAAGTTCAGCCACTTTGAAAGCATTATTAGTTTGCCCTCAGGAGTGATTAGCACAACTCCTACACCTGCACCCCTTTTGTTGACTGCACCGTCAAAGTGCAATTGCCATTTCTGGACATCAACTGCCCCCAAGTGCTCATCTTGGAAGTCTAGTTCAAAAGTCTCAGAGTCGTCCATTGGCCTGGATGCTAAGAACTTGACAATTGCACTGCCTTTGATCACCTTGGTAGTGACGTACTACACATTAAACTCTGACAACAGGATCAACTGCCTAGAGAGTTTTCCCACTAGCGAAGGAGCTGCATACAAGTACTTCATAGGATCAACCTTGGAGATTGCCTATATTTGGTATGACTGGAAGTAATGTCTAAGTATCTTGGTAACCCAGACCATAGCCATGCATAGCTTCTCACCAGTATTGTACTTGCATTTGATTGGCAGTAACTTCTTACTCAAGTAGTAGACAGCATGCTCAACCCCAGCGCCATTCTCTTGAGCCATCATAGCACCAACTGACTCCTCTTCTAAGGCTAGATAGAGAAGTAATGGCTTTCCCGGATGAGGTGGTTGCAAAATTGATGGGTTAGAGAGGTAATGCTTTACCCTCTCAAATCCAAACTGGTAATTCTCATCCCAAACCATAGGCTGGTTCTTCCTCAAAAGTTTGAAAATGGGCTCACACATGGTAGTGAGCTTGGCGATGAATCTGCTAATGTACTGGAGCTGTCCTAGGAATCCCCTAACTTCTATCTCAGTTCTAGGAATAGGCATCTCGATGATCGACTTTGCTTTATCAAGATCCACTTCGATACCCCTCTGACTGACAATGTGACCCAACAGCTTACCGGATGTCACCCCGAATGTGCATTTCTTCGGGTTCAGCCTGAGTCCGTATTTCTCAACGCACGTGAGAAATCTCTCTAGAGCAACTGGATGCTCTTCTCTAGTGGGAGACTTAACCATCATGTCATCCACATAGACTTTGACCTCCTTGTGGATCAAATCATGCAACAGGGTTGTTGCGACTCTCTGGTAGGTAGCACCTGCATTCTTCAAGCCAAAGGGCATGACCTTGTAGCAGTAGGTCCCCTATTCTGTGATGAAAGCTACCTTCACCTTGTCTGTAACTGCCATCAAGATTTGGTTGTACCTAGAGAATCCATCAGTAAAAGAATACATA
>CANYBF012190758.1:0-10115 GCA_948192965.1 Dalechampia spathulata
AATATAAGTATTGCTGAAAATCTTAAAATTGAAAAGAGAACTAAGTGTTTCGGTTAAACAAAGAAGGAGAATTTCTATTGAGAATGAAGAAAGAAAAATGCTATAGTAACTTAAAATGAAGGAAAGAAGAGAAAGATTTTGAATTGATTTAAAGAGAAAGGAAGAAATAAAAAGAAATGGGTATGTGGTGGAGGAAAAAGTTATCGATTTTTTTTTATAAGACGAGAACATTTTTGGAGGAGATGAAGATAGGAATTGGGTGGAGAAGGACCCCCCTTATTTCCACTAAATTCATCATAATCAATTGAAACAGGTTCCATAGGATTATGATGAGCACACTCGCACATTACACTCTCCCTCATTTTATTCATTTTTATTTTTACTTAAACTTAAATATATATATATATATATGGCATATGGAATATAATACAATATACATACTTATTAAGCAGCCTTGTATATATATTTTTTCCATACTATTTATTTATTTGAATATATACATGCCCTTTTTAACATGTATGTTAGACCTAAGATTTTGATGTGTGTGTCACATATGAGTCAATTTAAGTTATTTTTCATTTTAAAGTATATTTTATGAGTGGTATGGGCATACCTATTTTGGTACGGGTGTACCAATTTATTTTATTGTGTGGTACGGGTATACGGCTGACCGTACCAAGTTAGCTTTGTTTCCTTGAGTTTGGTATGGGCGTAGCATTGCTCTTAGGAATTTGGTTTGTCAGTAAACTTGCTTTGGTATGGGCATACCATTGGTTAGTACGATCGTACGGTTGCTCATAAGAAAATTGTTTCTCAGGAAAACCGTTTTGGTAGGGGCATACCAATGTGTGGTACAGTCGTACCTAATTTCCCTCTCATTTTTAAATGTTACTTTTTAAGTTGGTATGGGCATACCCTGTTTGGTACGGTCATACGCAACTTTCCAGAAAGGCTTTAAACCCTTTATAACGACTTTATTTCATATAGAACATAATATACTTTCAATCTAACAGCTAGTTTTACAGAGAAAAGTTTCCTGTGAGCTTCAATCTTCAATAATAAGTTTATTTATGGTACTATAATTCAAACATTATTAACTCTCTTTTCATTGTATTCCCATAACCTAAGTGTTAAGTTTTGTATTTGTGGGTTAATGTGAGATTAATGCTTGGGGTATTAAGTTGTAATTGAGAGTTTAATTTTTGTGAGATTATAATTGTTGTAAAGGTTTGAGTGTGAGCCTTAAAACACTAGGGTTAGGATTCATTTAAGGAATCCTTTCTTGTAATAATCAATTAAGATTTATGGAATCCTGAGTGGAAGACTTAAGAGAAGTGGACGTAGGCAAGAGTTAGTGTCGAACCATTATAAATTGTGTACATGTTACCTTCCGTAGGGATTTCATTTGGTATCAGAGCATTGGTGCTCATTTGCATTAGAAGTAAAATTTTAAAGTAAAAGATCCTATGATAACCATTAAAAGTCGATCGTATACAAGACCCCCTTCTTTGATGGCATGGATTATCCGTATTGGAAGCACTAAATAGAAGTCTTCTTGGAAAGTGATGGTGTTGGTTTGTTTGATCTAATTGAGAATGGTTTCTCTCCTCCAACAACTACAATGGATGGTGTTACAATTATCAAGCCTAAGGTAACTTATACAAGGGAAGAATTTAAAGTAAATGCAAGGAATAAGAAGGCAATGAATGTATTGTATTGTGTGATTAGCCATGAGGAATATGGACGAGTTTCACATTATGTCATGGCAAAGCAAATATAGGACACCTTGGAAACTCATCATGAAGGCACGAATCAAGTCAGAACCAAGAAGATTCAGCTTCTAACTCATCAATATGAGTTGTTTACAATAAAGGCAAATGAATTGATTTTTGAAATGTACAACCACCTCATTGTAATCACCAACAAATTGATGAAGTTAGGTAAGATGTACCAAAAGGAAGACATCAACAACAAAATCTTGTGGGTGTTGCCTAAGAAGGACTGGGAGGCTAAAGTGACCTCTATTAAAGAAGTAAATGACTTGTCAGTATTATCAACTGATGTGCTTCTTAGGAAGCTTCTTATACATGAGATTACCTTTAAGCAAGGGGTAAAGGAAGACAAGTAAAGAGGGATTGCACTTAAGGCTTCGAAAGAAGAAGATGCCTCTTCCATAAGCAAAGGGGAGATCGATGATGAAGTGGCCCTCCTCTCCAAATATGTCAAGACTCTTCTTATGAAGAAGAAGGAGTTTGAAAAGGATGGTCAGAAGCCATTTGAGTGAAGATAAGACTTGAACCGAAGAGATAACTTTTGAAGGAATCAAGCCATTTACTATGAATGCAACAAGCCGGGACATATAAGGAACAAATTCCCTCGCCTCAACAAATCATCCAAGCTTGTCAAAAAGAAGGCATTGAAGGCTACGTGGGATGATGATAGTGAATCCAATGAGGAGGTGTCTGGTGATGAAGGAGCAACCAATCTTTACTTCATGGCATTCTTGGATGATGAGGAAAATGATGAGGTAATAACATCATCTCAATCTTATTATAGCAATAATGAATGTAATGATGATAATGATGAATGTGATGTATTAAAGGAACTCCTAGGAAAGTATGAAAACTTAGCTAGGAAGCATCAATCACTTAAAAGTAAGTATGCATCCATTTCAAAGGAGAAAAATGTTTTACAAAATGAAATTGATTCTTGTAAAATAAAACTTGAAAGCTTTGAAAAGGAAAATAAGCTTTTAAAGGATGAAATGTTAAGCTTTTAAAAGAAAATGATTTATTGAAAGATAATTTGTCTAGGTTTGAACAAGGTAGTGTTGAAATTGATTCCATTTTGAAACACAAAAAACTTAGTGGTAATAAAGAAGGTATTGGGTTTAACCAAAACCCTTCCTACACATCTAAAGGCATGGTTTTTGTCAAAGCTTCTACTTCAACATAAAAATTAAAGGATTTTGAAAAGAAAAATGTTAATCCTAAAGCAAACAGAATGCATGCTAACAAGGTACATCATTGTTCATGTTCATGCAATCATAATCATTCTCATGCATCCAAAAGGAAATATATGCATAACCATTATAGATTTAAGAATGTCATATATCATTATTACAATAGAAAGGGGCATATAACTAATAAATATTTTATTAGGAGAATGCATTGGAATAATGATTATGTACATGCTTCTAACCCCCAAGGACCCAAATACATTTGGGTACCTAAAAAGAAATGAATGAATTTGTGTCTTATAGGTTTGCTTGAGCTCTAAAGTTAGTGAAAACAAATGGTACCTTGATAGTGGATGCTCAAGACACATGATCAGTAATGCAAGTCTTTTCTCCAACCTTAAAAAATAGGATGGCGGCAATGTCACTTTTGGAGACAATGCCAAAGGTAAAGTGGTTGGAATTGGTAAGATTGGTAAGGAATCCAACTTTTCCATAAATAAATTATTGATAGTTGAAGGGTTAAAACACAACTTACTTAGTATATGCCAACTTTGTAATAATGGCTATAAGGTTATCTTTGATCCTAAGGGATGTTTTGTTTATAGGAATTGGTTAGCATTTCAAGGTGATAGGATAGAAAATATCTATAGGGTTGATTTAGATTCTTTTTCTAATAAACATGTGAAGTGTCTTGTCTCAATAAGTGAGGACTCATGGCTTTGGCATAGAAGGCTCATACATGCTAGCTTCAAAAGTATTGACGATCTTAGGAAGAATGAGCATGTGATTGGACTTCCAAAGACCAAATTTACCAAGGACAAAGTATGTGAGGCTTGTCAAATGGGAAAACATGTAAAATCCTCATTTAAAGTGAAAAACAATGTAACATCCTTTAAACCTCTTCAATTATTGCATATGGACTTGTTTGGACCTACTAGGATTGCTAGTTTAGGTAGCATGCATTATACACTTGTGATTGTTGATGATTACTCTAGGTTTACATGGGTTTCTTTCATAGCTTATAAAGATGATGCATTTAATGCTTTTCAAACTTTAACCAAAAGAATGCAAAATGAAAAGGGTTATTATATCTCCTTAATTATAAGTGATTATGGAAAGGAATTTCAAAATGAAAGTTTTAAATCTTTTTATGATTTGTATGGTATTCATCACAACTTTTCATCTCCTAGAACTCCTCAAAAAAATGGGGTAGTAGAAAGGAAAAATTGAACCCTTTATGACATGACACTTTTTATGCTCAATGAGTATCAATTACCATCATACTTTTAGGCCGAAGCGATCAATACCGCTTGTTATATCAAAAATCGAGTTCATTTAAGACCAATTTTGAATAAAAATCCTTACAAGCTATGGAATGCTAGAAAACCAAGAATTTCATACTTTAGAGTGTTCGGATGCAAGTACTACATTTTAAACACCAAGGATAACCTTAATAAATTTAATTCAAAAATAGATGAAGGTTTATTCTTAGGATACATAACATCTAGTAAATCATATAGAGTGTTTAAAAAATGTTCTTTAGTTATAAAGAAATCAACGCATATTATTTTTTATGAGACTAACTCCCTTGGTCCAAGAAAGGACATTATTGATGATGATGTAGGAATCATTTTGGAACAAGGTGAAGAGAATGAGAATGTACAAGAAACTACACCTAAAGATGTTGACAAGGAAGAAATGAATGATCTTCCTCCTTACCTAGTTGCAACCCATATTGAGCATAACCTTCCTAAGGAGTGGTCGTTTCCAAAAGGGCACTCCAAGGAACAAATCCTAGGTGAAACATCAAAAGGGGTAACCACTCATTCTAAATTTAAAGATATTCATAACAATCTTGCATTTATTTCTCAAATTGAACCTAATAATATGAATGAAGCCTTAGATGATGAGAGTTGGGTGTTAGCTATGTAGAATGAACTAAATCAATTTGATAGGAATAATATATGATCCTTAGTACCTAAGCCTAGAGATGCATCTATTATAGGAACTATGTGGGTGTTTAGGAATAAACTTGATGAGAGTGGTGCTATAACTAGGAATAAGGCTAGGTTAGTAGCACAAGGATATTGTCAAGAAGAGGGAATAGACTTTGATGAAACCTTTACACCTGTAATTAGATTAGAAGCCATTAAAATGTTGTTAGCATATGCATCTCACATAAACTTTAAATTATTTTCAAATGGATGAGAAAAGTGCTTTTTTGAATGGTTTTATCAATGAAGAAGTTTATGTTGCACAACCCCTTGGTTTTAAGGATTTTGAATTTCCAAATCATGTTTTCAAACTTACCAAAGCTTTATATGGCCTTAAACAAGCCTCTAGAGCTTGGTATGATAAGTTGAGTAGTTTTCTCATTGGTCATGGTTTTGAAAAAAGCAAAGCAGACACAACACTTTTCATTAAGCATTGTAAACATGATATCTTGCTTGTTCAAATCTATGTGGATGATATCATATTTGGTGCTACTAATGAAAAATTATGCAAGGAGTTCTCTAAGTGTATGCAGGGAGAATTCAAGATAAGCATGATGGGAGAATTGAAGTATTTCTTAGGACTTTAAGTCAAGTAATGTGAAGATGGAATCTTCATCAATCAAGTTAAGTACACACAAGAAATGCTAAAGAAGTTTGGACTAGAAGATGCAAAACTGAGCAAAACTATAATGAGCACTACCATAAAACTTTCCTTGGATAAAAGTAGCAAACAGGTTTATCAAAAGAAGTATAGAGGTATGATAGGTAGTTTACTTTACCTAACTACTTCTAGGCCTAATATAATGTTTGTCATGTATATGTGTGCTAGATTTCAGTTGTCTCCTAGGGAATCGCATTTGTGTACTATGAAACATATTTTCAAATACTTGATTGGTACTATGCATTATAGCTTGTGGTATGCTAAGAATGATTCATTTGACTTGATTGCTTATTCTGATGCTATTTTGCTGGAAATGTATTAGATAATAAAAGTACATCTTGTACATATCATTTCTTAGGGAATTGTCTGGTTTCTTGGTTTAGCAAGAAACAGAATTGTGCATCTCTGTCTACTGCTAAATCTGAGTATATATCCGTAGGTTATTGTTGTGCTCAAGTACTTTGGATTCAACAATAATTAAGGGATTATAATGTTTGTGTTTCATGCACCTCCATTAAATGTGATAATACCAGTGCTATAAATTTATCTAGGAATCCAATTCAACATTCTAGAACTAAGCACATAGATATTAGGCATCATTTTCTATATGATAATATGTAAAAAGGGAAGGTTGTATTAGAATTTGTTGATATAACTCACTAATTAGCAGATATTTTTACAAAACCCCTTAGTGAAGAACGTTTAAACTTCATCAAACATGAGCTAGGAATGATAGATAGTTCATTTTTGAAGTAGGTATACTTGGTGGACTTTAGAAATTTCAAGAAAATTCTCAGAACTCTTCAAAATTTTTTGATTTTTAGTCCCCATACAGCCGTACCTATTTTCATACACCCATACGGATCCTACTACCTTAATTCCCATTTTTATCCAATTTCTCATATGGTCGTACCACATCTTGGTATGCCCGTATGTCTTTTAAAGGCATTTTTCTTTAAAATTTGGTACGACCGTACTGATTCTATACACCCGTATGCCTATCTGTTTCAAAAACTTAAAATTTTTGGCTGAGAGCTCTCATACGACCGTATGCCTTACCTGTATGCCTGTACATGATAGTGAATTTTCAGGCATTTTTGAGCCGTATGGCCGTACGCCTAGGTGGTATGCCCGTATGTGATCTAGAAAACCAGTTTTAAACATGATTTTTTAGTTATTGTCAATTACCGAATTCCAATTTTCTCTGATTTCTCTCTCAAATCCTCACCAAATTCAACAAAATTAGTCCCAAAACACTCCAAATCCATTTGCCTACAATCATTTCTTCCATTTTTTGTTGGTTTTCTCTCAATTCTTCTATTTTTATTTTGAGTTTTAACTGTTTTAATTCCATTTTTCTCTTTTGTTTTTTACTCAATCTAGGTTATTTTAGCTCTAAGTTCTTTAAAGATAATTGCTTAGGATTGTGTTGTGGTGCTCTATGTCAAATTTTATTGATTTCCATGCAGGTACAAATTTTTGAGTTTTTCAAAAATTAGCCGAAACTCTACTGAATTTTTAAAAATTTTTATTTTTAGCTAAATTGTCTGTTTTTCACTGATTTTAGTCATGTCTGCTCCTGATTCATATGGTGGCTCTTCATCTTAAGGACGTAGAGTCAAATGCACAATTCCTACAGGCTCTAGCCCTCGTGGCACTACCCCTGCTTTTGTAGTTAGGACCTCTATTTTGAGTAAGAAAGTCTTTTCTCACTCTTATTTCACGTATCACTCCACTCTCCTCCAGATAGAACTAGAGGATGACATTCTGCACTATTTGATTAACATTGGTTGGTCAAATTTCATTTTTCTCCCTAATTATTATATTCAGTTTATAGCTTTAGAGTTCCTACAGACCTTCTCTCTGTCTACTTCTTTGTCTTGCATCTTTAGATTCTTTTGCAGGCCTTATTTTCTTTTTCCTACAGAGTTTGATGAGATTTTTGACTTCCATACTAGTGGCATTGCCAATGCTAAATCCATAATTTTTGATAGCAATGACTTCTGGAGGGAGATCGCACTTGATACTCCTTTCCATCCTTCGAGGCTTAAAGCCTCCTGTCTTAAGTCCCCCTTACTCTATTATTGTCATAGACTCATCTCTTATTTGATATTCGGAAGATCTAAGTTTAATGACACAATCACTAGCCTTGACCTGATTTTCCTCTATTCCATGGTCACGGGTACTCCTATACAGTCTGGATGTTGGCTTCAGACCTCCTTTCATGAGGTTGGTGTCCAGAAACAGCCTGGCAAGGTTATTCTCTTTGGCCCTCTTATCCATCATCTTTGCCAGCGCCTCTCTACTTTTCCAGCTTCTCCACCCACTCTTAAACCAAAAGGTCCTAATCTAGACTTGTCGTTCATCGAGCACTCCATGCTCCTTGAGCATGATTCCAATGGTGAGTTCCATACTCACTCTGGGTACATTGCATGATGCCTCAAGTATCTTTAATCATTAGGTCTTCCTAATGATACAGTCACCCTATTTGGATGTAGTGTAGTTATTGTCTGTCAGCACATGTAGGTGCCACTTCCTGATGACACACCTGCAGAGTGGCTTGACCCTTCAGACCCTTTAAACCCTTCATCTGTTACGGTTCTTGATACCCCTGCTCCCGCTGGTACTTCCACTCTTGCTCCAGCTGCTGCATCCACTGATTATATCTCTCAGCAGCTTGCTATTATCATCGCTTGACTTGATCGACTAGATGCCTCTAAGCGACATTTTGACCAAGTTGATCAGCAGCTTGCTCATATTCATCAACATATTCATTCTCTAGATCAGCGATATGATCAGCACATAGTAGAGTTTCATGAGTTTCAGACAACTACATCTGAGACCCTACATTCCATCAGTTTTATGATGGATCCGTTCATTGTTCCTCCACCAAATCCACCTCCTCCTTAGGACCCACAATGATCATTTTGATATTGTCAAAGGGGGAAATGTTTTAGGATATTGAATATTAGTTTTTAATTTTCATTATTGTTATTTCTTTTCCTTGTTGCTCTGATCAGTGTATTGCATTCAACTTTTATTATTATTTCTACTATGATCAGTGTATTAGACATTTTTTTGAGTTTATATAGCATATGATGTTTATTCAATTCATTATCTTATCTTATTTATTCTTATTATTGCTTATTATCATTTGCTCTTATTATAATTAAATTGGATAATGCTATGATCGTATGATTCTATTTATGTTTTTACAATTATATATATTATTCTGATTATATGATTATACAGTTTGCTCTAATCTTTGTGTTTTTATCCTTCTCTTTATGATTGATTGATTATTGTGATTGATGGCATGAATTCTAAAACAAAAGGGGAGTTTTCAAAAAATTTTCAAATCAAAATTCATTTAAACATGTTTTGCAAATTAAACTTAAATTGATTGCCAACATTAAAAAAGGGGAGATTGTTAAACCCAGGATTTTGATATGTGTGTCATGTATGAGTCAATTTAAATTATTTACCATTTTAAAGTATGTTTTTATGAGTGGTACGGGCGTACCAATTTGTTTTGTTGTGTGGTACGGGCATACCGCTGATCGTACCAAGTTAGCTTTGTTTCCTTGAGTTTGGTACGGGCGTACCATTGGTTGGTACGGGCGTACCATTGCTCTCAAGAATTTAGTTTGTCAGTAAACTTGCTTTGGTACGAGTGTACCATTGGTTAGTATGACCGTACAATTGCTTTCAAGAAAATTGTTTCTCAGAAAACCATTTTGGTACGAGCGTACCAATGTGTGGTACAACCATACCTAATTTCTCTCTCATTTTTAAATATTGCTTTTTAAGTTGGTATGAGCGTACCATATTTGGTATAGTCATACGTGACTTTCTAGAAAGGCTTTAAACCCTTTATAACAGCTTTATTTCATATAGAACATAATATATTTTTAATCTAATTACTAGTTTTACAGAGAAAATTTTCCTTTGAGCTTCAATCTTCAACAATAAGTAAGTTTACTTGTGATGTTGTAATTTAAGTATTGTTAACTCTCTTTTCATTGTATTCCCATAACTTAAGTGTTAGGTTTTATATTTATGGGTTGGTGTGAGATTAATGCTTCGGGCATTAAGTTGTAATTGAGAGTTTAATTGCTGTGAGATTGTAATTATTGTAAAGGTTTGAGTGTGAGCCTAAAGACACTAGGGTTAGGATTCATTTGAGGAACCTTTTGTTGTAATAATTGATTGAGATTAGTGGAACCCTAAGTGGAAGACTTAAGAGAAGTGGACGTAGGCAAGAGTTAGTACCGAACCACTATAAATTGTGTACATGTTACCTTCCGTAAGGATTTTAATGTATATAAAATAATAAAATATAGTATAATTTTATATAATGACGAGGCTTGCGAAAGTCACGGACCAGGGACCGCACTTGGAGCGAAAGCGCAGTCTTCCTAAGGGGTTCCCTTAGGGAATGATACGGACTCGAAAGAGTCACAAGGAGTCACCACCGGATGGTTCCGGATTGGTCTAACCG
>CANYBF012190809.1:0-16138 GCA_948192965.1 Dalechampia spathulata
TGATATAATTTACCAAACAAGTCCTAAACCCGCGAACCAAACCCCCCCCCCCCCCCCCCCCCGAGTGTAGTAGAAGAAATAATCCAAACAAACACAAACAGAAGGAAAAATTACCGATCAAGAAACTCAAGGTAAGATTTGAAACGACTGCCTTATCTAACTAAAAGATAGGAATTAAAGTGAAAGTATGAAACTATTTCTCGGTTTCCACTAAGCTAAAACAAGAGTCGAGATCTATAGTAAATCAAAATCATCCTTTAATACTTATTTCTGTTTTAATCTCAAATATAAGGAACAAAGAAAAAACTGAAAATTTAGTTCTAATTATAAATATGGTTTTCTGTCTTTTTCCATAGATCCTGTTCTGCTTATGTTTCGCCAATGATAAACTAGATCAAATTTGCATTAATACTAATGCTATCATCTTCCATGAGTTATACCTATTCAACCATAACTTGCAAGCTTCCTACACACTTTCCTGGTGATACAATATATAAGATACAGATATCTACATGTAATGACAGTACGCCATTACCTTAAAGTATATGTTACAAGGCAAAACCAAATAAATAGATGGTAAAACGATCCTAAATGCATATAGGCAGTGTTAATTAAGTGAAACTACGCCGTTCAAAGAACATTAGCTCATCTTCAACAAAGACGGCACCAAACATCCAATAATAAATTTTGCAATCCCAATCAAATATCTTATGAACAGAGCAAAAATTCACTAAATAAACCGTTATTGGGAAAAAAATTATCCTTTTCGTTTATTATATATGAAAACTGAGGGGATACAAGTAACTGCCTTAAGTTACAAAACCAAAATCGAAAGAAATTACCCTTAAGCTAAAGAGTAGCGGTAGGAGAAGAAGGATTGGCCTCCATAACGCTCTTAATTTTGGGGGTATAAAGGGAATAAACAAGAGCCTGTCGTTTAGCGACGTCGAGCTGAGCTTTTCCGTCGGAGAAAGCCGCGGAGATTGCAGAAGGATCGGTTAGGTTACGATTTTCACGAAAAGCATCGACCGTTCGGCGTTTAGTGTATTCTCTGATATTGTAATCGCAGAATTGACGAGCTGTGCGTAGAAGTGAACGGTAAAGCAACAGAATTTCTCTTTTTGATGCCATTTGTTATTATTTTTTGTGGTTTCTGTTCACCGATGAGCGGAGACGGGGAAGCACAGAGAGAGGGATATAAACTCGTACATATCTCAAGGAATTTATCCTGGTTATCCGGGTAAACGGTTCGACCCGACTACTATTTTAGTTAGTTTAAAAAATTATAAACATTCCATACAAAAATAATAATTTTGTATTCATAATTAGCTTAAAATATTTTCCTATATAATTTATAAATTATATTTATAATTAAATTATTTTATTTAAGTATTATTCAATTCAAATAACTTACCAGGAATATAATTCATTTACGTTTATATTTTTATTAAAATTTAATATTTGAAAGAATAATATATGCATATCGAAATTATTTTTTATTTTTCAATAAATCTTCAATTATATAATTTAAATTCGTTTATCTCAATATTAAATATTAAATTTATTTTTCATATATTCATACACATAATTTATCACGTATAATATTAATATTAAGTGTGTAAAAAATGTTTTTCAGTTTTATTTTGTATTTTATTATTAAAATTGTTGTTTCCAAAAGTAAGGGGATTTTTTTCTCAAAAAATAATTTCAGAAAAAATTTAAATATAAAATAACAATAAAAAATATATATTTAAATCTTAAACATTAATGTTAAATACAACCCATGAGATTTTATGTATTTTTAATTTCAAATAAGATTCAAATAGGTAAAGATTATTTTATAAATATAAATTAAAAAAATATAAGATAGATTTGATTGTTACAATCCAACTAATTTGAAATCACATTATAATAATAAAAAAGTTAAATGAAAAATAATGGGAAGAAATAAATTATAATAAATTATTTGAATTTATGTATTATTTTTTTAAGAAAAAACTTTATATTATGAAACATTTAATACAATTAAATAATTAATAATGGTATATGATGAATTTTTTTTATCTTTAAGCTTAAAATTGTGATGGTGGGTTGCATTCATTGCATTACAAATGAATTGAAATTTTGTTGGTTTTAGTACTAATTATTTATGGGGAAATTAATAAGTATATAATGTATTTAATAATTAAATTTCATAAATAATTTATTTAATCATCATGTAGAGTTTTAATATTACATTGTAATAAAAAAAATGTATGTTTGTGAAAATAATTTCAGAAAAAATTAAAAATGTAAACAGCTAATTTAAAATACAGTGTAAAGTATTTTAACGTTTAAATAAAAAGGGAGATGCACATTAAATAATGGTTAATTAATAAATTAAAAATAGAATAAATAAAAGAGTGAGAAGTGTTGGTTTACCAAATTGAAATCTCACCAACCTTGACAAAGATGAACACTTTTTCATTATGTCAAACACCAAACACATCATGGTATCCAGCGGCCTCCTAGACGGGGACCCAGGTCTTGGTGCCCACAAGGAGTCCACCCAGAGGGCATTACTCCCACACTACGGCTGCCAAGACTCAAACCGTGGCTTCTTGGTTACCAACACCACGTCCGAGTACCAATTGTACTACACCCATGCGGGCTACACCAAACACATCCTGTTATTATTATTATTAGTCTAAAGCATGTAATGATTCTCTCTACTTTTCCCCCCTTTTCACAGGCATTTTGGCCCAACTCCTATTATTGCTTTTATCAATAATTTAATAACTATCTTGTTTTTTTTTTCCAAAAAAAAAAAAATCCACTATTGAATTAAAAAAATGAAAAATCTTAATTTCCCTATTTTCTTTCAGGATAATAGGAAATATATATCCTGATTAAAATCAATTAATTTTAAAAATCAATTAATATTATCAATATATACATATATATATTTGTTGATTTTAAAAATTAATTAATATTACAAAATTATATATATATTGGGATATTATATATTTGTTGGTTTATTATAAAAGTGAAACCTGAGATTTAAAAAATCTAAAATCAAATTATAAAAATTTGTATTTTGTTAAAAAAACTAATATTGTAATTTGAAAATTTTAAAATCTATTTTTTTTGTTGAAAATTCAAACACCAAGTGTACTTTTTAAAAAAATTCAGTTAATATCATATATTAATCGAAATAAAATAAAAAATAATATTTAAATTTCATATTATTTAAAATTTTAATATAAATTATTTGTACATCAAATTAAATATAAGACATCAATATAATTATTAATATAACACCGGAAGATATATATATATATATATGTATACTTTTGATATATTATTGGATAATTTAGCATATTTCAAACTCTAATATATCAAAAAATTGGTCCAATAATAATTAATTATTGATTAAATTTAAAAATTATGTAAGATTATAATAAATGTTATAATCATACTTAATTATTTTTAAATATAGATTAATAAAATTAATCATCATTCGAGATTTTTTCAAATCTACTAAATTTAATGAATCTTTTTAAATTTTTCAAAAATAATAATTTTTTAAAAATATTTTAAAAAATTAAAAATTTATTTCAAATCTATTTTTAATTTATATCCAATATTTTCAAAAATGTTTATAAAAATCTGATATTTTTTATAGAAAGTGTAATTTTTATAAAAATTTGAAAATTTTTTGACATTTTATAAAGAAAATTTATTATATAATGTAATAGTAATAGTGTATGGGATTGATGCAATATAAAAACATGTAATCATAGATATAATTTTACTATTAGAATTGATAATTAAAACATATAAAATTATATTAATTAAAATATTCAATAAAAATTATTTTATTTATAAAGAGAATATTTCATTTATTCATCAATAGTGAAACATAAAAAAATTAATTATTTTAAAAAATTAAATATAAATATTAAAGAAGAGTATAAATTAAATAAATAAAAAAAGATACTTTTACTAAATTGAGTAAATTCTTCCTTTCTTCTATTGCTAGCAAAACTGACATTCTTCTGTTCCCTCCTTTCCTCTGCTTCCCTCAAAAAAAAAAAACAAAAAAAAAAACCCTAAAACCCAAATTCCTCTTTTAAAAAATTCAGTCTCACAGCTCAATTCCGCACATCTCTTCAGCTTGATTTTCTTTTTCTTTTTAAACTCCATTTATCAATAATCATACTTGACCAGTTTCAATTTTTTGAGCTGCCATTTCCCCTAATTTGACATTCAATTTTTCTCCCTATTTTTATCATCAAAATCTAATCTTTTTCTTACCCAGTTATTCCACATTTGATGATCATTGACTCTTTTCATCGCCCATTTAAAATTTGATCATAATTGATCAATTTAATTTCACTTTTTTGCTGTACAATTTGAGGGGATTGAAATACTTCCTTTTTTTTTGTTGTTGCTTTTTCTCTTAAATTAGAAATGCAATAGCCAGTTCCCTTTCCGTGGATTACTATTTTAGTTTTTCTTCTAAAAGTATATTGTTGATCAAGTATTGATGGAGAACATTAGAGAGACAGTTGATGATCAGGGCTCAGGATGGTTTGAAGTGAAAAAGGTATTTCTTTATGATCAGTTCCTTATCAATTATGTTCTTATCTTAGTTGAAGATCGTCCTGACGAAAGAATGTATAACTTTTTGTATCAGTATTGGTCATAAAGACAAAGAAAAATTATTTGAAACAGAAAAAAGTACCATCTTTGTTATGGTTTAATCATTGGTCCTGTTTGCATTTGATGAAAGCAATACAAGATTTTTTTTTTTTGTGATCTTCTGCCAACGTTTTTTTGCTCTATTTTATATATTACTTGACAATTGCTCATTCATTAGTTTTCTGTTTTCTTATTGCTTTTCCCCTTATTTTTACTTCAGAAGCACAGAAGCAGTGCAAAATTTTCTATACAGAGTTGGTCTGCGGGTTTTATTGGAAAGAACGGTTCTGGTTATCATCTCACTCAGCCCTCCTTGAAAGAAAATAGTGGGAACTTTCGCGGGAAAAACAGATCTCAAACTTTAAAGAGAGGATCAAATCTTTCAACAGTTGGGAACGGAGATGTGGCCCATGAAGTTGGACATGATGTTGCCTGTAAATCAGTGACTAAGCAAAATAGTAAAGTTGGTAAATTTTATCAATTATCGGTTGCTAACTCCAAACCTGAAGCTGGAGATTCTGAAAAGGCTTTAGACAACTACAAATCTGATGCGGCTCCCAAATTCAAATGGGGTGATTTGGAAGATGATGTTTTGGTAATGCATAATGAAAAAAATTCTCATGGTGACATTGAATTTCCTGGTGCTGTAAGTAATAGTTTATCGCCTAGGAAGATTGAGAATAATTGTCATTTGGTTGCCGATGCTTATTCTTATACTGAACTCCAAGTAGACAAAATTATGACCTCATCTGCAAATTTAGATATTTGTCATGATGAAACTATTGCACCAATTAAAAAGGAAGAAACATTTGAAGCGAACTCTAAAGAGATGTGTGAAAGCTCTTCAAATGGTAGAGAAGTACTAATATCAGATGTAAATGGTTCTGAGATTTGTGACATACGTTGTACAAGTAGGACTTCTTCTCTGATTCTACAGGACAGTGAGCCAATTCCCGCTGAAAAGGGTAAACCTGAAATTTCTGGGGAGGTTGATATAGTGGTGAAACTTCAGAGGCCTGTTGCATCTGTAGTAAATGAGTCAAAACCTCATAAATTACCAGTTAGAGATGGTAGTTCTGGTCCAGTGATTCCTTTGGATGCTAAAACACTTCAAGTTGAAAAGAGTGATTCTGAAATTTCTAGTGATGTTGGAGCGGTGGTAAATCTTCAGTTGCCTATTATATCTGAGGTAAATGAATTATACTTTTCTGAAGTATCTCCTGCGAATGAGAAATTCAGCACTGTAGCTCGTGATGGTAAGTCACTAACAAGTGAAAATTGTGAATCTGAAATTTTGGGAGAATCTATCATAATGGCTTCAGCTGAAGATTGCCGAGTTTCACCTGATAAAATAAGCAAGGTTGAACCATTGAGGGCTGAGATTGTGAGCCCTCTTGAAGATGATGATGCAACAGAAAGCAAAGAGAGGTTTAGGGAACGACTTTGGTGCTTTCTGTTTGAGAATCTTAACAGGGCTGTAGATGAACTTTATCTTCTTTGTGAGCTAGAATGTGATGTAGAACAAATGAAAGAGGCTATTCTTGTTCTTGAGGAGGCTGCATCTGATTTTAAAGAACTGACTACTCGGGTGCAGGAATTTGAGGATGTCAAAAAGTCCTCATCTCATTCAATTGATGGTGTTCGAGTTCCTTTAAGGTCTGATCATCGCAGACCGCATGCTCTTTCATGGGAGGTAAGTGCTTCTGTTTTCTGTTCCTCGTAATCAATGTGATAGGTTCACCTGTGAACTCCTTTTTATTGTTCTTTTCTCAAATTCAAATTCTATTCTGAATCAGTTTATGTTTCATAGAAATTTAATATATTTAAATGATAATAAGTAAGGTAAAAAATGGTTCATGTAAATATTTCCTTTTTTCTTCTGTCATAATCTAGTGAATTCTGTGATGAAGTTCCTTCGAGGTAAGATAATGCAGTTTGTTGGTCTAACTTTTTTCTCTTGTTGATGGCGAATATTATAAATGTCTTCTTTATTTAGTGATGAAAATTTATTCAAGGTTTGCTGATAGTTTAATATTTCTTCTTTTTTTTTTTCTTGCTTTTGAGTGTTTGCAGGTTCATATAATGTTCAGTTCTTAATATAGAAGCACTTACACTATTATTTGTATACATCTGCATTTATTTGTGCTCAGTTGCACGCAAATATGTAAATCCTCGAAGCTTTTTATAAGTGTGATGGATGGAATTTATCATCAGAATAAGCTTTTGCTGCCTTTGCACAGATCCATACATTGCATGGCATGAGCAGATCGTCATTAGGCTCAGCTCAGACATTATTTTTCTGTAATTTCTTGTACTCATTAGTATTTGTGAATTTTCATACCCTAATACAATTGTTAAAGGATGAAACCGAAAACATGCTACCCTTGTACGTATAAAGTGAACACTTTATTTATTTCTTCCAAGTACCAATTCCTCTTCTTCCTTTTACATAGGTCTTTACTGATTTATTGCTTAGTGCAGGTACGGAGAATGACTACTTCACCTCACAGAGCGGAGATACTATCTTCATCCCTGGAGGCTTTTAAGAAAATTCAACAAGAAAGAGCTAACATGCTTGCAGCTAATAATAGAAAAGCCCTGGTGGTTGAGCATTCTGATTGCCAACATGTGCCTGGGGATAATTTGATGAAATCAGAAGGAAAAAGTGATGGTAGAGATTCCATAGCTAAATCTGGGAAACAAATTGGATGTTCAGATCCTACCCGAAGTAGCTTGAATGGTGACAAGCGTCTAGTTGAACTAGGCAGGTCCAATAAAGTAAACTTTGTACAGAACAGTCATTACAGTCCTCATAATTCTTCCTCATCTGATATCAACGTATCACGGGTATCTTCTAGAGACTGCTCTGCTGTCTCTGGTGCTGGAAAGAGCAAACGAGACTCTGAAGCTGATAAGCTACTTCATAAGAGAGAGAAAACTTCTATAGAAAGTACTGTAGATAAAACTCAAAAGTCCACAGATCCCCCTCGGAAACAGATTCCTCTTTCTGAAAGAGATAAGGAAAAAAGAAATTCTGGTTCATGGAAATCGATGGATGCATGGAAGGAGAAGAGGAATTGGGAGGACATACTTTCATCACCTTTCCGTGTCTCATTCCGTGTATCACATTCACCAGGTGTGGGCAGAAAAAGTGCTGAGCGTGCACGCACTTTGCATGATAAATTGATGTCACCTGAGAAAAAAAAGAAAACAGCTTTGGATTTGAAAAAAGAAGCAGAAGAAAAACATGCAAGGGCTATGAGAATCAGGAGTGAGTTGGAGAATGAAAGAGTGCAAAAGCTTCAGCGAACTTCTGAAAAATTGAATCGAGTAAATGAATGGCAGGCTGTGCGCACATTGAAGTTAAGGGAGGGAATGTATGCACGCCACCAGCGTGGTGAATCTCGACATGAAGCATTTCTAGCACAAGTTGTGAGGAGAGCTGGTGATGAAAGTAGCAAAGTTAATGAAGTCCGTTTTATTACCTCTTTGAATGAAGAAAATAAGAAGCTTATGTTGCGTCAGAAACTTCAGGATTCTGAGTTGAGGAGAGCTGAGAAGCTTCAAGTTATAAAAACTAAACAGAAAGAGGACATGGCTAGAGAAGAAGCCGTTTTGGAAAGAAGAAAACTCATTGAAGCTGAAAAGTTACAGCGGCTTGCTGAGACACAGAGGAAAAAGGAAGAGGCTCAAGTTAGAAGAGAAGAGGAACGCAAGGCATCAAGTGCAGCTCGTGAAGCAAGGGCAATTGAACAGCTTCGGAGAAGGGAGGAACGAGCCAAAGCTCAGCAAGAGGAAGTTGAAATGTTGGCACAAAAATTAGCTGAGAGACTTAGTGAGAGTGAACAGCGTCGCAAGTTTTACTTAGAACAAATAAGGGAGAGAGCGTCAATGGATTTCAGGGATCAAGCTTCACCTTTAATGCGCCGTTCTGGAAACAAGGATGGTCAAGGTCGATCAACACCAATTAACAGTGGTGAAATGTATCAAGAAAGCAACGTTCCAGGTACAGAAAGCTCTACTCTTGTTGGAAGAAATGCCACTCTGCAACATTCACTGAAGCGGCAAATTAAGAAGATTCGTCAAAGATTGATGGCTTTGAAGTATGAATTTCCTGAGCCTCCAGTTAGTTCTGAAAATTCTGGTATAGGATATAGAACTGCAGTGGCAACTGCAAGAGCAAAACTGGGAAGGTGGCTTCAAGAACTTCAAAGACTTCGACAGGCAAGAAAAGAAGGGGCCGCAAGCATAGGTCTAATAACTGCCGACATGATCAAGGTAGGTGTTTCATTCCTTTACACATTTAAACAGCAGCACTGAATACAGTTTCAGGAAAAGGAAAGATTCTAGACGACTGAGCTTTACGATATTTAAATGTTCAAAACTGCTTTTTTAATGCTAAAATTTAGTGTTTGCTACAACCTATTTCTGAAATGCAGTTGATGACATTGTTATATGGCTATGGTAAAATTCATCAAATAACCTTTTTCAGCTCAACCAATCATCTGACGTATTATAGCAAATTAATGAAGTTATTGATAGAGGAATTAGTTGTGGTTATATAAGAAGCTTGCAGTTGAGCATCAGTTAAAACTCGTAATCAGGTTGACATGTTCAATTACGATGGTTCTTTCAACTCCTTGGTTTTATGTAATTTCCAGTTTTACTGGTACAGGAGTTGTTTGATTTTTAATTTACATTAATTTATTACATTTTAGTTTTGTACTAATTCATTGCATTCTTACACTTCTATAACAGTTTCTGGAGGGAAAAGACCCTGAGCTGCAGGCTTCCCGACAAGCTGGTCTGCTTGACTTTATTGCTTCAGCACTTCCTGCTTCCCATACATCAAAACCAGAAGCTTGCCAAGTAACAATACACCTTTTAAAACTTTTGAGAGTAGTGTTATCTTTACCTGCAAACCGAAGTTATTTTCTAGCACAGAATCTTTTACCCCCTATCATCCCCATGCTGTCTACATCCCTTGAGAACTATATAAAGATTGCTGCATCGTTAAATGCTCCTGGGATCTCCAGCCTGCCATCAAGCAAAACTTCTGTTGAAACTTTTGAATCAATCACTGAAGTACTGGATAATTTCTTACGTATTGTTGGAACTGTTATTGGTCATACAAGTTCTGACAAACGGGAACTCGAAATGCAAGATGGCTTGATGGAGCTATTGACTGCTTATCAGGTTGTTCATCGGCTGCGAGATCTATTTGCACTCTATGACAGGCCTCAAGTGGAAGGATCACCTTTTCCTTCTTCCATTCTTTTGAGTATACATTTGTTGGTGGTTTTAACATACAGACCCAAAACCACTAGTTCCATTGATTGGGAAACTTCTCCAACGGAAACAGTACTTGAACCTGAGAATCAAGAATCCATACATACAGAGACACTGAATTTCAATATGACTTCCGAAGATTGTCAACCTCCATTGTCTTTAATAAATGGTAGTCTTCTTGTATCTTCGTAAGAGTATCAACTATTACTTTAAAATGTGTAAAATAACAGTGGTGAATGATTATCCTTCGCAGAAAAGAAGCCAACTTGTAGGTCAGAAGAGTTGAATGATGCCAACATTATCTCAAAAGATGTTCCACATGAATCTCAAAAGATTCTGAATGAGGAGAAGCATGAAAAACATGCAGTCAGTGTTGCTGCTGATCAAAAAATTGATAACACGACAAGTTTGAAACAGCCGCTGGCTTTTCTTCTTTCTGCCATATCAGAAACTGGACTAGTCAGTCTTCCCTCTCTATTGACATCTGTGCTATTGCAGGCGAACAATAGATTGTCCTCTGAGCAGGTATTAAGCCTTCAGCTGGAAATGCCTTCATTCATATTGTAATAAATGATTGTTTATGTTAAGTTGGACTGATTCATATCAGATGTGGCAAGCTAATGGCATTTACATATAAGCACTAGTTAAACCAAATGATATCATTGGAAATTGTTGTTTAGATTCAGTGCAACCTGATTGGAGTTGCGTTGTAAACTCTTGTAAAACGCAATGCAAACAAATTAAAAGCTATGTCATGATAGGTCTAAAGTTCTCAATAGAAATTTAGAAGCTGACTAATGCTTCATGATGCCAAGAGTTTTATATACGTAGTAATTTCTTTTCCTGATTGTTGCAAATCTAGTCATGCTGCTCTTGTTACAGTACTCTCTGCATCGGGCTCAATATTCTAAATTTTCAGGGTTCTTATGTCCTCCCATCCAATTTTGAAGAGGTGGCGACTGGTGTGCTGAAGGTTTTGAACAATTTAGCTCTTTTGGACATTACATTTATGCAAAACATGCTAGTAAGTTAGGTTTGATTATCATTTCAACTTTTTGGTTGACTGATGTTGGTTTCTGATTACAATAGATGACTTGATAGAAATCTATCGTGCGTATCTAAGACTACTCAAATTATTTGCAGGCCAGGACAGACCTGAAAATGGAATTTTTTCATTTGATGAGCTTTCTTCTTTCTCATTGCACAAGCAAATGGAAAGCAGCTAGCGATCAGGTAATATTTTCCATACCTTTGTTTTTAACTGTACATATGTGATAAATCCATTTACAATGCTTGGTTAATATAAGCATTTCACAGCGTAGGATTTGTATAATTTTAGAATCAGATCGCACAAACAAATTATTTATGAATCCATGATTGAATCTTAGGCTTGAATACCAAGAGCTTACATCTGGAAAACTATATAGATCTTTAGAGTTATCAGCTACGAATCTGAAACTTTTTATGTGGAGAAAGCTGGGACATATTCACCGGATGAAAATAAAAATGCTACAGGTTTTAGTTACTTTATTACACAGCTGTAGATTAACAGCTGTACATCAATTATATCTTCTGGGATCATTTGCATCGAGCTAAATATTTATAAATCATTTCAGGTTGGGTTACTGCTTACGGAGTCTCTTTCGCTTCTTGGTTATTTTGCTTTGTTCCACAATGAAAATCAAGCTGTCCTCCGATGGGGAAAGAGTCCTACCATACTTCACAAGGTCAGTGACTGTATCATTACTATGCATTCGTTGAGGTGTTGAAAGATAATGTCTAACTTGGAAAGAAAGCAGGTGTGCGATTTGCCCTTTGTGTTCTTCAGCGATCCCGAGTTGATGCCAGTTCTTGGTGGCACACTTGTCGCTACCTGTTATGGGAGTGAGCAGAACAAATCTGTGGTTCTGCAAGAATTAAGCATGGATATGCTACTTTCTTTGCTAACATCTTGCAGAAATGTACCGTTAGCAATTCGAGCTAATCTAACTTTGGAGAATTTGCCATTAGAGGATTCTGGAGAAAGTAATCAGCAGAGTTCTGAACTTAAAAAATCTCACGGTGACATTCAATCAAAATCCAACCGCCATAATTCCAAAAGCAATAGAGCTTCTTCTTCTGGGAAGGGTAGTGTTTTAGGAAGCAGAGGCGGGAAGATGCGAATCCAGAGAGATAGCAAAACAACAAAATCTAGTGAAGATTCGCTGAAGCTTAATCTACCAATTCCTGAAGCTTCTGTGATGCTGCACTGTAGATTCCCTAGCAGCTTTATTGACAGAGCACAGCTATTCTTCTCATCAGGGATCACCAATGGAGGTGAAGCCTGATTCAACCATGGAGGAACTTCTCCTCTTATCTTCATGTATCAGATGCTTAGGTACACGCTTTTTGTAGGAAAATAATCTATCATAAATTCATCGGATTTGCTATCCAATTTCCAGCAGAATGGCTAGCAGAGACATCTGGCAGCTCAACGATCATTTATTCAGTGAAGAGATGACTTGCCAGGCTCCCATCATGACGAGAGTAACAATAATTCTGATACAAAACATAGAGATGGCTAGAATCTTCGTAGCATTTCCTGTGTAAACGTCATTTCTCTGTGATATTGACTAGCTCCTGAGCTTTATTAGATTCATCTTGTCAAAGATGACATCGTAAGCTAGATGGTATCAGGAATAAAATTGTAACATATCACACAAGCTTCTTGATCTAAGAGCAACTGGTGCTCTAAGAGTGCCAGGTTTCATATATTCCATTTGGAAGTTTTTCTTTCTTGGGCTGATCCTGACATGCTTGCCAAAGTCATATATGTATATATATATATATATATACAAGCAAGATGTAGAATTCAGTGCAAATGGCTGCAACCCTGTAACTGATATCATCCCTTTGCTTGCAGGTTGCAATACTTGTAATTCTTTGTGCTAACAGGAAATAAATACGAATCATAAAGAGGGTATTACTTGATGCGTCCTCAAGTAGTCATTAAAAAAATTATACATAGTATTTATGTTTAAATATTTTGATATTTTTCATAAAATAATCCTTTAATTTGTTTTGTGAAAATATAATTCTTCCATTAAAAGAATACAATTTAAACATAATAAATTTATAAATTAACTATAATTTTATTGAATAGTTAATTGCTAATAGCAATCAATTACTAGCTAATAGACATTAAATTATAATTTTCATTTATTCATCAATTCTTGTTCAGTAATATATATTATAATTTCATAATTTCATGTTAAATAGTACAACAATTAACAATTTACATGGATTTAATTTATATTTTTATATAAGAATCAAATCAATTAATATAAAATAAATATAAAAATAATTTTTTATTTCCTATTTGAATATTATATTGATTGATTTGTATGTATTGGAATGTTCTTGATTAAAAATAAATGAAAGAATAAGCTATAAAGGAACAAAAAGGGATTTTCATGCCTGGCCAAGTCCGCATGGACTTGTTTCTCTTGTGTCTGCAGATTGGAAATGGCAGATTTCTATTTTTCTTTTTCTTTTTCTTTCTTTCTTTCTTTCTTTTTCTGCCCGTACAAGCTAGAACTTGTGCAAGTTGAAAGGAATTCTATTTTGGCCACTTTTTTCCAGCAAGCATTTCGGTTGATTCCCTTTCATTTTCCAGGCTGTTCAAGTTCACATTTTGTATAGCCTTCCGGGTTAAAGTAGAATTCCAGAATCAAAGAATACGAATATCATCCTGTCAAATGGTTCATCCCCTTTTTTCTCCTGACAGAATGCAATAAATATCTCAACTTTTGCCGTTTAAACATTAACCAATGTGCTGAAATAGTTTAATTAATTCTCTGTGCCCCAAAGAGGGATTGAAGAATTTAAAAATGGAAGAATGTCAAATCTATGTTTCTGTTGCCTGCCTGGTTTAACTTTTCATGATCTTGTCACTATAAATTTTCCAGGATTGCCCGATTAGGCTTCCATGGGTAATTATATAACAGATCAGCTACGAAAGGGTTGTTGGATATTGAAGGATTTTGACAGGGCCAAGTAAGCCATCGTTCTTCTTATTCTTCTTCTTCTTCTCGTCTTGTTTTATTTTCCTGAAGTTTTGGTTTGTTTTGCATCACAATTGTATATGGCATCAGGATTCGGTGCTAATGTCAGGATTCCTGAATAGAATGCTTAAATATTAAGTTGATTGTGGAAAGAGTACATCCAAATGAACTGGTTTCGGAATCGAAATCCGAGAGAAATGAATCAAGATCAGGAATCGGTTTACAATGGATTTGCAGCAGCTGTTGCAGCAGCTGCATTTGCCGTTCATTCTCTTGAAGAATCTGAAGTCCTGAACAAGAAGAACGGCAACAGGAAAGGAGACTCCTTGGCTAAATCTTCAAATTCAAGAACAGTAACCAGCCGCTTCTCATTCAGGAAAACCAAAAATGAAGGTAACCTTTGACAAATATCTTATGAGAACATTCTTTAATATAATTCAGTGTAAGGAATCAACTGGGTCTATCTGACAGGTGAAAAATTGATGAGGCAGCGGACAATGGAGAATCCTGATGCACGTGAAAGGAATCGTTCAGGAGAGAGAAAAAAACCAATTCAATCGCCATCTGACAAACCTGAAGCACTGAAAGATGCAGGAAGGATCAAAGCTAAACGGTATTTGGAAATACAAGCATTGGTGGTCGAGAAATGTTAGTTTTATCAGATTAAATTCAATTTCTTGAAGTTTCTCTGACACTTGACAATTGACTTCAGGAATGACAGGCTGAAATCTATAATTGCATGGGCAAATATAAAGAAGATGAAGGACAAACATAATCTGCCAAGCTCACAGCTCAATGATTAAAAGGAGAGGAACTTTTACGTGAAAAAAATCTGACCAAATTGTTGAAAATGCAGGAAAAGATTCGGCAGCAAAGGACATGAGAATAACACTGAGTTATATATATTATTTGGTATGTTCTTCATATAAAGTATTCATATAATGAGTATGATTTTATCTAAATTTTAATTTATAAGAATATTTAGATCATAAATATAAAAATAGAAAAATATTTAGGTAGTTATATGTTTTTTTTTAACATTTATTTGCGTATTTTTTTTTATTTTTTTAAACTTTCAACATCTTATAATTATCATAATTAAGATTAATTAACTTCTAACATTCTTCACATATTTTAATTTTAATTTTTCAAGAATCTTTTAATTTTTCATATGCTTAATATTATATTTAATAATTATCATAGCAAATAAGTTATATATATATATATATATTTATATTTATATTTATATTTACTAAATAAAATACCATAAAAACTAATTAAAAGTATTTATTAATTTATGATAAATTAATTTTTGAAAATTTTAATATGTTTGTATATATGAACCTAAGATGAACTTTGTTGCTTTATATTTCAAATTTTATTTTATTGCTTGCTATCTCATTTGATTTTATTATATTCATTTTTTATTCATATATAATGTATTTTTTTCTTTTTAATATTAACAATAGTAGAGAGGATTTGATTGATTGAATTAAATTCATAAAATTGATTAGAATAATATATTTGAATTTTATTTTCTTAATTTAATTAAAATTTAAATTAATAATAATAAAATTTTACTTAATATGTTATCTTCTGATATTTAATATATTTAATTTTATTTTTTATACGACTCCTACTCTAATAATATAAAAATATTATATGCATTTTAATAATTTATCTTTTTATTTCTTTGATTTTTTTCATGTTCAATCATTTTGATTTTTTTGAACAATCAATCAATTAATCTGAATAATATTTTTTACTATACATTTAAACTCTACTAATTAGTATAAAATACATTAATTTCTCCATAAATTTAATATCTAATATTTACGAAAGCTTTCAAATAGTTTAATTATATTATAGTTATGGATCAAATTATTTTTATTTATCTTTGGCTAATTACTACAAAAAAATTTTAAAAAGTGGGATAGTTTGAAGAGATGGTTCGGTCCATACAGAAGAAGACAGATGACAGTAGTTTTGTCTATGGAGAAAATGTATCAAAGGAACCAGAGGGTTTAATGAGAGAAAATAGGCTTCGGGTGAATGAAGGAGACAGAGGCGGCAGGAGAAAGGTCGAGGGAGTTTGGGAGTCGGCTAATGATGGAATGCCAGAT